>PNEQ01127145.1:0-10163 GCA_003012365.1 Medauroidea extradentata | reverse complement strand
GTCAGCAAGATACAAACACAACATGAAATTCCAAGATGGAATCGGGTCAAATAAAAACAAGGAACAAACAGATAATAAATGAAATTAATAACAAATAAAATAAAAACCAAATAACATGCGACACAACGATGAGACGAAACAACAAACACAGTAGATATCAGACACGAACAGAAAAATAACAAAAGAACACAACAAGTAGGCGAGACAAAATTCAACAGATATCAGATATATACAGACAAGACAAACAACAAAATGAAGAGACGAAACAAAACACAGTAGTTTTTCATGTTGTGTTTGTATCTTGCTGACCAAGCATACCCTGCTTATTTTATGGTTTCTTTTAATTGTTTAGTTTTTCTTTGACAGTCGTTCAATTTTGCAATGGAGTACGTCCAAGAAACTGAATCTAGTCATGAACTCCCATTGCACAGTTCTTTCAAAGATCAAAACACTAAGTATCATTTACGTTTTGTTTCTTGTTACAGGAATAATGGAGTAATGCGTGATTACTGAATACTGTTACAAAAAGTGTGTAAAGTCATGACAAAATTGTATAAACCAATTTAGAGTCAAAAAAAGATAATTATCAATTATGACACATGTTGATACATTATTATATGATCAGCTAATGTACTTATAATATAACAATTTATAATTTTATTGTAAAACTCTATGAACTGCAAATTTAAGAGTTAATGTGTTCAGGAACAATTTAATTATTTAATTTAGACATTTATATGTTTCGAATTATGTATACTCCTCAGTAAATAACAAAAAAAAATGTTTTTAATGTTTTGGAGTACATATAATTTAAGTCTGAAATGGGAATCGCCGACTTCGTAGGAATCACAAAGAACGGACTCTCAATTTGTATTATTTTCTCTGTAAAATAAGCGTTGACGCCATTATTATAGTGAAGATTTTTCAACATTAGTGTAGCAGGACCCCAAGATTAGGAAGTTCTAATCAATTTCACGATGACAAATCCCCTATTATGCCTATTGTAATATTATTAAATCAGCGCTTGTGTGCAAGTTGTGATTGAGTGATTTTGGTCAGCGCTTAACATCGAGGTCTTAAGCGTTGGTGAGGGGTGACATAAAGTGAGTGTGGAGCAGCGCCGGAATGAAATGGCGAGGGAAACGGGAGATCCCCGAGAAAACCCGCCGATCAACGGCATCGTCCGGTACGATTCTCACATGCGAAAATCCGGTAATCGAGCCCGGATCGCCTTGGTGGGAGGCGAATGGTCTGACCATTCGACCGCAGCTGTACAAACCATAGCATTGCGATTTGGTGTTCCATGTTCGAACTTCGAATAGTACAGAAATAAGACTGATATTCTCCGCAGCTCCGACGCCCTTTTATCGACAATTAGCAATTTAGGTACAAATTTAATATATTAAGCCCCTGGCACTATTGACATGTCCCCTGTCCTCGGATGTCGCCTGTCCTCTGTCCTCAATGACGACATGAGCTGTGATTGGTCGGTGTGATCATGTGACTTCAGGATCATGTCCTCGCATGTCCCCTGTCCTCTGTCCTCGGAGAATTGGTTAATTTTTAATTCTATGTCTCCTGTCCCATGTCCCATGAGCTATTTCAAAAAGATTAAAAAGAATAACAACCAGAAAATGCGCACGAAAATTATATTTATAATCTTCTTACTGCAGTAAGGCAAACATAAAATTTAAATGCCATGGTAGATATCAACATAAAAATTAAATGCCACTGTAAATATCAAGAATCACTACTCATCATGTACCAGCCGAACTATTTGTTTTGGAGGGTATAGTTTATTAATGGAAATGTTTCTATAGGCGTCAGAAGTAGTCATACGCAAATATAATTGTAGATTTCTAACTTCGAAACTTTCCGTTTTTCAATACTTTAGGTTATATTCGTTAGATTAGGGTAGGTTAGTTTATGTTGGTTTAGGTAAGGTTCGGTTATTTTACCATTAAGTAGTCCATTTTTCGTTACCTAACGAAAAATTTAAAACTTAACAGTAAAATAACTTAACTTAAAAACAAAACAAAAAAGATATTTTTTTTTTAAATCAGTAAATTATAATTTTCTTTACGTACAATTAATTACTTCTAACATCTCTAGAAACACTTTTCATTAATAAACTATACCTATAAAATCAATGGTTTGGCTGGTAGATAATGAGTAGTGATTTTTGATGTTCTTCCTATATAAACGGCAGTTTTCGGAACGTGCGTGTGGGACATATTCATGCTAGCCAACTGTACCAGCATTGTTTGTCCGCGCATCATTTTCTGGGTGAGGACAGAGGACATCTGAGGACAGGGGACATGTTCAGTTGTGCCAGGGGCTTTTATTACATAAATCAACACACTAAACAAAAGTATAATTCTAAACATTTCTACATGGCATACAATAATATTTACGCAGTGGCATGCAGTATTATTTGCATGTAACATTAGACAATTGTTATTGAGTCTATTTATGAAAATTTTATATAACAATTTGTATTATATTAATACATGTTTGGATAGCAATGTTAAATGTAGCTTACTCTAACTAGAATGAGAATTACAAAAATGGCATTACTTAACTACAATGTCTAACATTAAGTTCTGATGGATTCGCGTATGTTTGAAAAGAGGGGTCCACTTGGTGTGGCGAGGTTTATGTACAGCTGATATTATTATATCAGGTGCCAGTACAGTCTGTCCATGCTTGCTGATTGCGTAGATTACATGTCTAAACTAGAGCCTGTAGGGGTGGGTAAACACTAGGACTGGCGTTTCAGAGAAGGGTTCTGGAGTCTTGAAAGAGAAAACCTTGATATGTGTATGTCGTCGCGCGGGTACTCTGGATATCAGTACGAGAACTGAAGAAGCTTGTGTCAAGTAAACTAGAAGTTATATTTTAGGTCCCCTTGTAAGCTCCAGTAAGCTGGTTAGCTCTGCTTATCAACTTAATGGCAGCACTGACTCTGGAGTGAACGGGATGTCCGGATTTGTCTTTGCTTCCAGCTAAGAAACGACGGACTAGTATGTCTAGTAACTAGTGAGTAATTGAAGAGAAATGAGCTTAACAACAATGATTCCAGTGCCGGTGAGGGGTATTACGAGGCAGGTATGAAACAGTTCCGGGACAAACGGCATAAAGCCACGAGAAAATCTGTCGACCAACTGCATCGTCTGGTAATATTTGCATAACCAATAGTATTCCTTACGCGTCTTTATGAGCGGAGCACTAAATTTCCTCACAGGGTTTATTCTGTACGTATTTTCAGTGAAACATTTATATACATTTCACGAAGTGTTGCTTTATTTTCTTCTGTTGTTACCATTTTTTTTTCACGGGATATGTATATTGCTTATGAATTCTTGCAAGGCAAATTTCCTGCGTATTTTTCGAGACTAACTAATTAGTCACGCTTAAGTACTTGAGTGAATTTTGTTATTTGCTGGATTAAAATAAGTAACATTTTACACATAAAAAACTTATTTATTGTGTTTATGTAAGAATGTATAACAATACGTACTTGTGACAAGTACCGGTTGAACTTATGGCCTTCTAATCCACTCACGCATGTCTAAAAAAATTTTGAAACAAGAATTCAATCGGTCATTAGAGTAAACCCACATGTCCACTGTTCTCCGAAATTGACATTTACACATGGATTGTTTCCTAGTTGTCAGTTACACCGAATACACACACAAATGCCACGTATCCACAACCTCTCTGCACATAAAACAGGAGGAGAATATAATGGTTTATTTGAGAAATCGCATATGTCCATTTGATACCAAGCAAGCTGCAAAACTGTAATATGTGTGTTTATTTCTTAAAGTAATATGAACAGATGGGTTATATTTGCGGTTGTAACAAAATTACTTTTGTTTCTTTTATTTCTGTCTGTTATAATAAAATTCACTTGTCCATCCTATAAAAACGTATATATTACAGTCATCATAAAACTAATTTTATTCCAGACAACAACGTGTTACTAAGTAGATGACGTAACTATCTGAACTGATTTTAACACGACAATGGTTTTTGCGTCTCCTGAAAACTTTACATTTATGGACGTGTGGGTTTTCTCAAATAAACGATTCAATTATGTCCATGCTACAAACGTCTGAAGAATGACGAGTTTACTACCAGAAGCCTCTGAACGTCGCAACCAGTTTACAAATGAAGACACAAAAGTATGGGGACATAACTTATTAACACACAACCTGCAGCTTCAGACAAGCTCTCGAAAAAACCGGAAACATAATTACGGCTTGTTGCCTAAAGTGACTTTTAAGGGGTTATGTTCCGTTTAAACTTGTTCATTAACAGTATATTTCGATAATTCTTCGACATTTTAAAATAAATTGTTAAATTAATTGTGTGGTGACTGTTTTAGGGTGTTTAATCGAAGTCCTGGTGCGTATATTTAACGTGACTGTTTTTAGGGTGTATAAATCGAAGCCCTGGTGCGTATATTTAACGTGAATGTTTTTTTAGGGTGTATAATCGAAGCCCTGTTGCGTATATTTAACGTGAATGTTTTTTTAGGGTGTATAATCGAAGCCCTGGTGCGTGTATTTAACGTGAATGTTTTAGGGTGTATAATCGAAGCCCTGGTGCGTATATTTAACAGGTTTTATTTTTCTCTGTGCATCATCAAATTAATGAAGGCTTTCCTTTAATAATTTAGTACTAGTGCTAAACTGGAAACCAATGCAGCTATGTCTTAACATCGCCACTATTAAAAATTAGGTAAAATAAATAGGTAAATCAAAAACACACAACGCATCGTTACGTATTCGACTGATCCGTGAGTTCTCTCTTTGTCTCTCTCCCTCTCTCTCTCCCTCTCTTAGCAAGTTATTTGGCAGAATCGACAAACAAAACTTCGGCACGAAAGGCTTGGATACAAAGCTTTTTCTGAGTTTTTGTCACATAAACAAGGTTCGTAGTTACTCAAGCTTCGTAGCACACACACACACACACTAGTGCGGAAAACACACACGCGTCACGAAGTACTTCCTGTAAACAGCTAGTCTTGACTGGAACCTTGTATTCCGCGTGGCCTCAAAAGCCTTAGCATCGACTTTTTTCTGGAGTATGCAAATAACCTTCCTCTATTCTACGCGGTCACGATAATATAAATAGTACAGGTAGGAACCCGTCACGCAGGCCCATTGTTGCACACGCATCTGCGAGATCCTATAGTAATGAGTTTCAGGGCAGTGTGTTCCAGTTTATAATGTGTAATTTAACTATTGTATTGCTCAGCTGTAGCACTGTCCAGAATTTCGTACTGCTTAGTTATACACAAGAAGAAATTACAAAAATCTTGATTCAGTATTAATCAAAACATACTAACACTTTTGTTAAATAACCATTTCGTTTGGAATGTGGCATTTGGCTTTCTCAACACAAAAACTTACATTTTTGCGCGACTTCGGATTACAAGAACAGTTGCAGCCAATTGCTGCGCTGTCATGCTATGAAACAATGGTCAATATCGTAAAAGTGATTTCTTAAACGCTTCGTTAGAGTTCTACACTTGAATATTTGCGTAGAAGTTTATCAAGCCCACATACCACTACATAGATACTGTTTACAACAGTTTTAATGTCACATATACACGGCAAACCTGGAGACAAATTAACTACTGGTCACTGTCAGTTACGCCGGTACAGCGTAAGTTAAAATAAAAACTGCATTTCACTAGCACATACCATTCCCAGATTATTGAATACACATCTTGCCAATGGGTGGAGTCCTTCACTTGCCATTGGGCAACATTTTTCATTAACTATACCTCTAAGATATAAAATAGTTTGGCGTGTACACGATGAGTAGTGATTCTTAATCTTTGCACATTTTAAACAGCTCTTATGAGCCACGTAATATGCACGTAGTCAATCGCAAATTGCATTCGAGAAATCAATACTTCATCTGTACGATTTTCTTGCGTGTACGCTCTTGCAACTCTGAAATTGGGCTGCACAGTCTTCTTATATGCAGGTTGTCCACAAATGGCCGTATGATTAGATCACCACGCCAATCCTAGGCTCAATTTGAGACAAAATATGTTTGCGGCAGAAAGTTGTGCGATGACATCTTAGCTGCACGGATGTACCCTCTTGAGCTCCGCGGATGTGTCACCTGTCTCACTACTCACTACTCATATTGGCGCAGGTTCAAATCCAGAGCAGTTCAAACGTTTGCTCGACATACCGTACACAAAATAACACCTAGAAGTGGAGCGCAGGCGAGAAATTTCTCCGTGCTTTGACGCCACGCTGTGTTTTGTCTATAATTTAGTTCAGGATTCGCGTGGTGTGCTGGTTATTCGGACGTTTATGAACATCGTGTAAATCACATTTTTTGTGGCCAATGAGCTGTAAGTACGCTACCGAAGTACGTAATGTGTAGGAACCTGAAAAATTCGCGTTTTCTTATAGGCACAAGCTAAGAATTCCACCACTGTAAGTTCGTATTACTTTCACAATTGGTCCTCGACTTATTTGACACCTCGTGTAAGTCACTGACCCAATAATAAAACTTTAACCAAATGCAGGCTCATATAACTGTGTCAGCGAGCAGCTAATGAACAGCTGCTATTTGCCTGAGTGCACATATATTCGTGAAGGCTAGCCTACATGTCAATGAACCCACGGATTTTTCCCGTCTCTAGTAATATGTCGTTTGAGTCACTTAACTTCCTGCACAAAATGGACGATCTCTATGAAGACGCAAAGCAAGTTTTATTTCGTCGTAGTCACGGTCTATGAAAGTACAGGTCTTGACACTGAGGAATAAAATGTTACTTCATTTTTGTTGCCGAGCGCTAGTAGTGATTTAGTGGAAGATTTGTATTGTTTTGTATTTCGATTAGCTTAAAATGTGAGGTTACTGTCGGAATTGCGCGTTTTATATAGAACAATTGAAATATAATTTTGTACTGGAACAATTTTTTTTCAGCCATAAAACTTAGCTTTTCAATCTTTTTACACGTAGACACACATTTCAACGGTTCTAAAATGTTGTAGGGCAGGAAATAATAGATTTTGTTCGAACGTGTTCTCTAAAACAATAGTAAATTTTTTTTTTCAGTCGACATTATGTAAACAGTTCCCCACATGCCAATGCATTTATAGACACGAAACATAGAAATACCATATCAGCTTACCATTTTAACACAACTTTATATAAATGATTGCGAAAATTGTAACGCCACTAGACGTAAACAAGACAAATCTTCCACCAAATTACTACTAGCGCTCGGTGACAAAAGGGGGTCACTTTCTCTTGCTGGAGAGCATAGGCAGTATCAAGACCTCTTCCTCGTAGACCATGGTCGTAGTCAACGAGCCTGTGCCCGAGGTACTGAAGCCCACACTCGCAGAGGTCCCATTAAAATGTTTTGATTACTTCCGAGCCGGATCGATTGTAGGTCAGATAACGAGGGGCGACTGACTTGTCAGCAAGTCTCTTTAATGACAATACACCTCTGGCTACCTCCCTGCCAACCTCCCTCCTCTCCACCTTTCTCTCTTTGTGATCAGTTGCCATTGTTAACGAACTGAACGGCTGTTTTACTTGCCTCCCTTCAATCCTTTCATTGTGTAGCTCTACTGTGACTTCTAGTTCGCCCTAGAGAAGAAGAGAATAGACGTTGAAGGTTCGCTGATTGTTTCGCGCGTATCGTTTCAGAAACAAAAAACTTCCGCCCAAATGTATTTTCTGTTAAACAATTTTAAGGTCACGATAGACAGCTGTTTTCATCATTACGTTGTCATTTTTATATAAGTACCAGATATTTAAATTATTCATTTAGACATAAATAAAGACTAGAGATGATGATCTATCGCGGGAAAACTTTCTGGTTTCAACGTACGTTCAGCTTGTGACAAGAGGACTGGCTTTCGCTTGTGCTCAGATCGTTTTCCCTATTCAACTAAGCCAATAAGAATCTCGCTATTGTAATATGTGATGCCCATTAATGGTCTGCAGACAGCTACGTTGTTTCAGACATATAACACCCAATAATATATGTCGCAAGAAACCGCAGTGTTTTCATGGGTATTTTGGCACAAAAAATAGCGCTATACTATAATCTCGAATCGTAGTTTTTGCGTAGTGGTTTGTGAGTCAAAATTTGCATATTAAGGTTTTAAGTGCGACACTAAAACCAACTAACTTACCGAAATGAAATAATTTACTCTGAATGACCTTGTAGGCTACAAGGTCTCCTAAATGAAAAATATGTTTTTGTATTTTTGAAGCAATGCTGAAATTTTAAATTAAAATTTAGAAAAAAAATTAAGAAATTTTTAAAATACAAATATATTTTATTTTAAGTTTTACAAAGGAGACATTGTATACCGCAATATAGTTATTCAACATGAATTATTGCAGTTTGGTAAGTCAGATGGCCTAGGTGTCGTGCATAAAAAAACTGTACCATGAAAATTTTAGCTTCGATAAGTCATTATGCAAAAACTATGTTGGATAAAATAAATTTATTACAGCGAAATACAATAAATGTCCAAAAATAGCAGCAATCACCTCAGCGCAGAGCGGCGTCGAAGTAGCAAGGAGTCTCGTATTCGCTGGAAGATGTGTGGTGTGTGTAGTACGTATGTGGCCGCAACAAGAGCCCTTACAACTAATTCCTCCTCCAAGTTGACATGGCTAGAATACACTTCAGTTTTCATGTAGCTCCATAGAAAGAAGTCCGGTGGGGCGAGGACCGGTGATCGAATGTGTGTAGCGGGCACAAACACACACAGCGTAACCCACGCATATTACAGCCAACACGGGACACCCTGCTACATCGATACTGGCTCTGCGCGGAGGTTAGTGCTGCTAATATGGAACATTGACTGTGACATTGCTGAATAAATAAAGTACAGTAAACAGTTACCGTCGTCGTCTTATGAATCATACCCGATACTATTTGTGTCCGGCACATGGTTGTCTGGCGAATTATAACTGTATTTGTCTCCACCTCCTTATTACGTTAGGCACTGAATTTTCAGAACGTCGTGTATATGTATGTGTGTATATGTGTATGTGTGTATATGTGTGTACGTATATGTGTGTGTATATGGTACAAATATAATAACGAAAACATTATGATGAAAATTGTTGTCTAACGTGCTCTTAACATCTTTTCTCCTGCAATGCTTTAGAGAGTATATTGTTGTTTTTAGGTCAAAATTCATCTAGTGACGATAAATTGGGAATATCTTCATTAGTTGAGGTCTGTTTTAATCACTGGAATGAAAATACAATTTTTAAAACTAAGTCATTTTTGTGTAACTACGCAATGGAACTGTGGACTTTCTAGGTACAAAATCAGTTACATTTGCTACTATTTAGTTTTTAAATTAACTTTTTGGTGTTGTTCTTGATTCGGGACTATTGAAGTACACTTAAACCCTGTTGGAGCATTGAAATGCTCAATTTTAATTTTTCACATATGATAATAATCGATCAAACTTAAGTATTTGAATATTAAAATTCATCAATGTTAAATAAACATGTATTCACACGTACAAAATTGCGGCCTCTTGAACAGGTACTAAAGAAACGTCAATTGAGGTTAAATGTAGGCCTATTTGTAACCCATTAAAGTGGATTAAACAATTTTTTTAAGTACAGGCAAACAACCCACAACTAATAAGCGTTTTTTTTCCTAACATCATATAACAAGTGATATCAAAGTTTCATTCACACACTTATGGAGCGATAATTCGTTGGAGTCGGTTAAACAATACAGAATATCAAACGTTTTATCATGATATTTGAACAAATCTCAAAACGTTTCCAACAACAAAGTGTTAAAAACAATGACGTTAACAAGTGAAAAGATTTTTTTTTATTTCACTACGTCATATCATCGTAGTGTTTCAGAACATAATTGAAAAAAATAATAATTTTATTTCATATATTATATATATTGTTATATCCCCTCTCACTTCTAATGTTGTAGTGTGGGGATCTATTATTACCGACTCAAAACACCGGCAGTTTATGTACTTCTATACATCGGAACCCTGGACTTGTTCCGTCAGTCCCACGAGAGATGCTATAATATCGTTTTAAAGTTTTAATCACGGCCTCACGCGAATATCACACTCTTCGTGACGGTCGCAGCAGAAGTCTCTTTATATATT
>PNEQ01127144.1:0-10163 GCA_003012365.1 Medauroidea extradentata | reverse complement strand
AAAAAAAAAAAAAAAAAAAAAAAAAATACAAATAATTACGTCTGTAACATTTTTTATGGGCATTGTGAAAATTTACACAGCGCGTGTGAACATACATATTTCAGAAATTAAACATAATACAAAACTACGTAAATGGGACATTACAGCCACATAAAATCAAACGTATTACTAAGTGTACGCTAAAACATTATTATATATTATTGCTAAGGTAGTTTAAACTGCAATGTCGAAAGTCCTTGAAAAGTCACGAAATTAAAGTTCCTTTCACTTCCTTTTAAAAATTGCAAGTTGTTCTGAACGAATTTCACTTATCACACATGGTTGAATATAATATGGTAAAATAAAAATGTAACATAATCTATATAGTTCTTATGTCTGAAAGTGGTTAGCTTTGATTAAAATAGAACCCTTTTTTGAAATTAATACAGATATGTGTTATTCCAACTATGATTGTAGGAAAAATAATTGCGATCAATAAATATTTTCTTTAGAAAATGGAAGTAATGCGTTATGTTTTAATTTAATTTGTGATTGAAAAATATTATCAGAAAATGATATAAGTGATAATTAGAATAAGTTTTCCACAAAGTTCTAAAAGTATTAAGCCTACATAAGCCTACATACCAGTTTTGGTTGTTCATTATAAAAATTATTAGTGAAAGATTTGAAACTGTAGTTAAATATTGATTGTAAAGTAGACATTGGTAACATGTGAAAATGGATATTCCGTAACGAATATTTACTTAAATTAAGTTTACTATTTGTGAAGGATTTTAATTACAACTAGCTTTCCATAATGTTAATAGAAGAACAGTGTAGATTTTACAGTTAAAAATAGAAAATATTTAATAGTTAATATTAAAATGTGGTTTATATTGCTTACATTTTAAGCAATCGTATTTAACAAGTAATACTTTTACAAACGTGGTGGTATCATTCTTTTGTGATTTTTCCTTTCAACAGTTTGAATCTTATAGTTTCTCATTAATCTCGCGAAGAATGTCTGGTATTGCTGAACCATCAGCCTCCTTTCTGTCATAATGGATAGAAGGTAATTACTTTAAATTCACTCTAACCAGGGAAATTAACAATGTGATTTTACAGTGGCCACACAAACTGTAGCATATACAAAGTGTTTCTGAAGCATATGACCAAACTCTTACAAGGGTTTTCTGGCGCGAAAAAATATATAACTATGACATCCATGAACCATATAATTCACATAGGGATGTAGAAGACCTTAAAGGCGGAGTCCAAAACATATTATTGTGAAAAGTATATGCTTTAGAGGAACAGAAGTTGGTATGAGAATAACAATTTTTTAAACTAAGAGTTCAGATAAAATGCAGGTGCGATACGTCGTACACAACCACATTACGAAAAAAATAATAAGAAGAAATAAAAATAGTCGCGTGCTTCCTGTAATTGAGTACATGTTATAACCTGAAGTTAAATCGATGTTTGATGGTATCGTGTTAAGAGGGTGCCCTGTTAGCAAAATAAGCTTGATTCAAGCTTGAATCAAGCTGGACATGACAAGTCTGCAACTTGCAGCAAGCTTGTCATGTCAAGCCATAAGCTTGCGAATCGAGCTTGAAGCAAGCTAACTAGTATCCACACGGCAAGCCTGCAGCAAGCTTGCGAGCAAAGCTTGATTCAAGGTTGCTGCAAGCCTGTAGCAAGCTTGCCTCGTACAAAGCAGGATACAACTGTAAAATATAGGCTTGACTAAAGCTTGAATCAACAAACTTACCAAATAGGGCTTGTAATGGCAGCCTAAATCAAGTCAATTGCAGGCTTGCCGCAAGCTTACATGCTATCTGGGTGGTGTGTGATTCTCATCCAGCGTATTTAAGTTTTCATTTATAAATCATAATGTTTCCATTAAAATTAGTGAAAAATATACCTATTATTATAGCCATTTAATACTACACAAATGCCTTCAGTATTAGTCACCAATTTTTATTACGTGATGAGTCTGTAAAGACGATAATAAACTCATAATTGAAAAACAATACATGGCCAATTGCAGTCATATGATAAGTATGTGTGAGTTTACAGCAAGGTTGTCTATTTTACTAGAGTGATATAATAAAACATTTTAAATAACTGTTAATGAACAATTGAACAATACATTGAAAGAAAAGTATTGGTGTAGGTACCACACTTGTGTTAAAATAGGGACAACATTCTAGTTTGGTTGTCAGTACTATCTGGATTGTTGCTACAACAGTCTGTTCTGTAGAAGTAACAATCTGTTCTAAAGAAATAATATGCTCTCTACTCCTGCAGAACAGATTGTTTTAGCAACAATCCAAATAGTATCGACAGTCAAACTGGACTGTTGTACCTATTTTAACACAAGTATTGTACCTAAAACAATACAAAGTTACCTGTACCGAAAATGGCTCAGTTGTCAATATGGCCCACTTGTAGTTATTGTATGGTAATGCCGAGATCGATGTGGTATATATACACACTAGTCTCCAGTATGAACATACACCATCCATAAATATCTGTCTTATATCATCCATGTGTTATATTAGTAATATGATTAATGACTTAGGCACACATGATTTTTGAAACTTAAGCGAGCTATATTCGGTACATGTACCTTATTTTTCAGTATAGCTACGATAAGCCTGAAATTCCAGGCCTAAAATGTACACTCGCTGCAACTGTAAGGAGAACATAGGGAGGTAAGAAAGAGAGGGTGATATAATAGAAAGTAGCGTCATATTTGAAAATAAACGATTACGTGGGAGGCAGTCGTTAGTCGGCGATGTCACAGTTTCGACATTATGAAGAAGTATTACGCAGAATGCAGGCTTTAGGTGGCGTGTGTTTACAATGTCCGGAACAGTTTCCATCGACACCGAATGTTACAAGAGACATCTATTCAGCGGGACGGATAACCCAATTACATGCATTGCTACGCGTTATGTCGATCTTATAGCTGGATGGAGGTGACGTGAAATAGTGGACAGATAGGGAAATATTGAATTTACATTCATTCACGCCGGAATTGCTATAACTGGTTAAATTGTATGTATGGCGTCTGTGTGAGTCGGAGAAGTGCGGCGAATTAAATAATTCGCATGCGATCTGATAAGAATATTCTATGAATGAGAATAAGGCAGTGATTAATATTACCTATCAAGAAGTAAAATGCGGTTCTTAGTTTCATAAGGAGTTTTTATAAATGTCCGCAGTAATGACTTATTATTATTATTTTTTTTTTTTTCAAAATTCCTTATTAATATTTCGTAAGACAATTCCTGACACTTATAGCACCAAAATGTTTATGTGAAAATAGGCCCGAAAACGTACAGTTACTGTATTACATGTCTCACGACTTATAATAGCGCATGGCGGGCTTAGATAATGTTAATGTGGAATTATACATATGACAGTGCCTATCGTCCAATTAAATAATACTTAGTTTGGTATGATGTTGTCAATAATAGCTGCAGTGGAGTTTCTCAGTAACATGATCCGACCCGCATAGGGGCCTACTATGCACTGTACATCGTGTGCTATGAACTATGGTGTAGAAATGGTGCATTTTCGAAGATATGTTCATGTAAAGTTTTATGTTCACTAAATGTAAGGATTGTTCACCCTAAATATTGACAAGCAATTTTGCAACAACGCGTATATAGACGAGGTAAATTATTAATTTGACTAAAATACTATCAGGACGCATCTTTTGTAGCCTTACTTTCTTTCAATAATGTGTTAGAGGTTACTGTTAGTATTACAAGCGCCTTTATAACTGCCGGGGTGAGTGCGGATGACAATTGCAAATAACTCTAATATTTTTTAACCAAATGCTTTGAAAACATTTGAGACTGTGTACAGTCATAAAATACACATTTTTGCCAGAGCCTTTTTAAAAAAAAATAATGTACCGTTAGCTAGCAAAAAATTACTTTGCTTAATTTTGGCTTATTTTGGCAACAAAATATGAGCTATTTCAGGGGAAAATTTATAAAAATCCGCTTGGTGTATTGCAACAGAAAAATTCAGATACATTCGGTGATATATAAGTGTTAAAACTGCCAGAGTGAATTTTTGATAAATGTATTAATTTGCGTTAAAAATATTTTCGAAACCACTGAAAAACTAAAGAGCAAAGCCTTAAGTACCCTACGTAGCTGCAAGTAACACACTAGACATGTTGAAGTATGTTTTCGTCGTGACTGGCCGTCTGAAACATGAGAAGTGAAGTAAAGAGATTTATGGTCAGTGTTTAAGAGAAGTGTTCGAGAGGAAGACATACTCCAGTTAACCACTTTGCTCTTAGAGGTGATAAGGCAGGTGCTGAGTGTACAAGAGTGGGTCTTAGAGCCAGCACACTCCAGGTAATGATGATTACTCTCGTAGTTCTCAGCACCCAAATTATACCTGCAACAGTATAATGTTATTACACTTTAAGGCCATGATCTTTAGTTTATACTGTTTTTTTTGCGATCATTATTGTTTTTTAAGTTCAAACGAGAGCAGATATAAAAACTCTTATGTCTGACAGTTTTGTTTAAAATGGTTTTCGCCGTGATATCTAATTTTTTTCGAAGCAGGAAATTATACGGTTTTGACTAAAAAGTCAACCGTAATTTCGTTGATAGCAAAATTAGCTAAAACCGTAGTATTAACTGCCTTGGAAAAAAATCAGCCAACATAAAGAAGACTGTTTTAAACAAAACTGCCGGACAGATTTTTGATATTTGCTCTCGTTTAGGCATACAAAATTAATTTCGCTAAAAAAAGTATAAACTACTGTCTATTCGCGTTTACGTGAGAGCGCGCGAAGCACATGCACGTGATCGAAGGTAAGGTCTGTCAATGAAAACACGCAGTGTTCATGTGATTGCAGCTTGTAATCAGGGGTGTCCGGAATGCTCGCCACGTGCAGTGACAGACAAGTATTGAGCATATAATACCATGCACGAATTGGTGGTATTTAGGCGAGTACGAACACGTAAAGTCGTGTGAAACTGTATGAGTGTGAATGAGATAGTTATGAAGAACCCCGAGAAATATCTGAACAGCGACATCGTCCAGCACTATACACAATGCAGAAATCCGGGCATTGAACCCTATTTCTCAGGTAGACGACAATGTCATGATATTTAAAAGTACGTCCAAGAAACTGAATCCAGACAATGTCATACCAATGTGCTATGGAAGAAATGTAAAATAATTGAGACGAGTAATGACACGCATATTGTAACTATTCATGAACATTAACAATAACATTTGACATTGATATTTTCGATGTTTGGTGCATAATGATTCTCGATAATATCAACTATACTGATCGATGTTATTAAATAATAGACGTTCTTTAACACTAACCAAGCCTTCGTTATTATAAAACCATCGGTATTTTGCAACTGGCAGTGTTATGGAATCCGTAAAATAATTTTTTTTTTTTAATACATTCGTTCCTCACTAACGACATTTACATCATACTTTTCATAAAACCATCACATACGATATATATACACTAATCATTTTATAGACATTATGCGAAGTTTAGATGTAATTGATATCATTCATGTTGCACGTGGTGTATATATAATTACTATACCAAACATGCAGTGTGTGTATCACGATTTACGATCGATACGTGAATAAACAGTACATTACAGCTCGAGTTGGACGTATGTGTGTTTATTTATGTTCGACTGTAACAGCGAAACACATTTACAGCTGACGTTTCTGACTGATTAAAAACACTATCAGAAAACAATACGAACACTCGCTTGACCAGTCGCCAATTTAACTCTCGTCACACTGCAGCAGCGCGCGCTGGTTAGTAGCTTGTACACCCCTTACGGCTTATACCAGTATCTCGCACTCTTGTTTACAAACTTCAACTCTCACATCTCGGCGAATGAACTACAGATAGCATGGCCTTAAGCAAGTGAAAGCCATGAACTGCAGGCGCCAGTGTGAACTTTTTCCACGTACCTTAACGAGGAGACTGAGCACTGAAGGTTTAAACAGTAAAACTTTTAGCAGTATTTTCCCGCTTCACAGTCGTACGATAGGACTAGACTTAAACGTGGTTTATATAGCTGTTAGTTTTTTACGTTTAAAAACAGGCCTATTCACGAAAACGGTTACTGGTATACGGATACACGCGCAGACACTGCTTTTACAGAATAACCATACTTGCAACTCTTCTTAACAGCGAGATATCCAGTGCTGGTGGGGTGTGACATTAAGCGAGTGTAGATACAGTAGCGCCGAAATGAAGGGGGCGGGGCAACTAGGAGATCCACGAGAAAACCCTCTGACCAACGGCTTTGTCGGCACGCTTCAAATGTGCGAAAATCCGAGACATATCTGGGGAAGGGGAGAGAGAGGGAGAGAGATAGAGATGGAGATGGAGAGAGAGATAGAGAGAGAGAGAGGGCGAGAGGGAGAGAGGGAGGTAGAGAGAGCGAGAGAAAAAGGGAGGGGATTGTCAGTCTGCTGTTTATTACAAAACAGAATACCATGACCGGAAGATTGTGCACTGCTTTATAATTTTTTTCGTATATTTGGGTCCAATGTGGGCTATAAATTTATAATTTGAAAATTTGTCTATATACGATAGCTATATGAAATAGAGATTATACCAAATGTGTGGTTGCATTTTTTTCTGTAACTATACATATTTGTTTTTGTCCAAAATTTGTATTTTTAAAGTTAAATATACCAAAACAGGTCCTTGTAATAATATTCTTTCACATGATACCAAGTACAACCCTTCTATAAAACGTTTCCACCTGAGAAGTACATGACTGAACCACAGGGAAGTAGGCATAATGTTCTAACACACATACAGACTTCCTTGTTTCTGCCTTCTTGTGTCATTCTTCTATGACACTCTCAACAATATGTATAACTCGTGTCACTAGCAACGAAACGCCACGTCGACACGGGATGTACGTAAAAACACTCGCATGGACTTCCGCTACCATCCATAAAGTTAATCAAATTCGCTCACGTATTTTCGCAAGTGCTTGCTTTGTTCGTGCGGACGAGTGTGCTCTCGACTGCACTTCCCTCGCGAACATTAATATAATGCTCTTGTTTTCAGAGACGATAGAACCTGTTCAACTTGCTGGAGCCACATGCCTCCACTTGTAAGCTTATTAATAACTTCAGTACTTCAGAGCTATATTCAACTTGGATAAGGACCTTTGTTAGAGGGGAAGGGATTTTTTTGTTGTTGTTGTAATAGCATCTGACCGCTCTGGTATTTTGTTCTTGCTATTGAGGCGTATCTCGGCGTCTTTATTTCCGAAATGGAAATAATTGAATAATCATATAATACCATTCAAGAATGCAAAATACGTTCCTTTATAGTCTACGTTATTTCAGTGCAATCGTATACCTGAATTTAAATAACTGGAAACGCTTTATAAATGCAGTTATAACTCTAGAATACCGGTATGTAATTTGAATTAGCTACCGAAAATTAGTAATTTCATTATAAAAAAATATATATTACAAAAACTAATTTGGTATTGCTTCAAATACAGTCACAAAAGAAAGAACAGACCCCGCTCCTAACGCAAACTGAAACACGGAATACGGTGATTGGTGTGATATTGGCCTCGAATTGGCGTATTAGGAAACATGATAAAAAAAATAGTGACGTGAAGGTCACTTACGATAAAGTGGATACTTCTTCAGGCACTTTCAATGAACTTTAACCACAAATAATAATGTTTAATGCCGTCAAATTTTGGTAGCAAGTGTGCGTACATATCCTATATGTCAAGCCCACGTGACGATATTTGCATTGGCAAGTTCCGGAAAAGATAAAAATGGCTAAAAACATAGCCTTGCAAAGTGATCACTTTTTCGTGAACAGGCTAGTTAAAATGTTCACCATAACTTTGTAGGCTACTAGGAAGCCCGGAAGTGAAATTTGCTTCCGCAGAAGCTTGAAAGTTAAATAACAATATATCATCATTCTCTCTCAGGGAACTTTTTAAAAAAGCTAAACGCGCAAGAAAGTAAGTTATCATATTATCATCTTCCTCCGAAATAGATACTTTATACGGAAACGTTTGAGCTTAAAAATACTTTAAGCCACACAATGAATTCAATTTTCTGTGGTTCAATGAACTACGTACAAATAAGTAAAATTTTATTTTTGTTTTCGAGTTCCAAAATTTTTCTAAACAATTTCATACCTGACACAGAGTAGGTGCTCGGTGCAGTCTTATAGAGAAATGTGCTAAGAGCAGTTCTGTCAGTTTTTCTGTTGGTGCATTTAAAAGATCAGAATAGGTAGGTTCTTTGACTAAAAAAGGTAATGTCAGGAAGAAACCTATAGCCAGAAGGAAGGCGAGGGGAAGAACGACGAAAGGAAGGGGTTGGTAGCGGATGTAGAAGAGGGAACGGATAATGTGAAGTTACGTGTCGATCAGCACCTAGCGTAAAATTAACTCATAGCTATTCTACATTAAAAATGACCTGGAACGTATATCAAATTGCCAAATTTTTGAATCTGGCATTTTTGGCAATTTTTTTCTTTTTACCGGAGGAGACATCTTACAAAGATTCAGGAGGAAAAGAACCTGTGACCAAAATGACAAAAACGTAGAAATTAAATTATTCAAGCTGAGTAAATATGGCGTGTTTACCTTACTTACATAGCAGAAACATTAATTTTGTTTTGAGGCCATGTTCTGTTCTTCATATTTCGGTTGACATACGACGCACTCCATTACAACAAAGCAATAGACGTTCTGTTGACTTTAATATTTCCCAGAACATCTGTATTCCTTGTCGGATGTCAACATTCGGTTTCCGTCTGTTGGTTTATGCATTCTTTTTTTTCTACACAACCATATCTCATCTTTTCGATTCCCCAGACAAATTGCCAGAACACATTTTGAATTCGCTCCGTTGTTTATTCTTGTATTCCCAAATTCCCAAGGCTCTGCTGGCCTGGATTTTTTTCTTTACCTTTGCGCTTATATGTACCTCTCTGGAGTCGCGATCGAGCGATTTTTCCTGAACTATACTCTCAGCGAAATTATAATCCCGCATGCTTTAGTCTGTAAGCAACCAATGGTTGATGTTTACAATTTATTTTGTCTTCCAAGCAGAACGTGTGAGAAACGGCGAAGTTACCGAATGTTTGGCTTGACAGAATTTATTTATTTAGATAAACATTATTTGCCTAGAAGCAATTCAAAGGTTTAATAAAATTTTACCGTGAATCAATTGTAATTATTTGAGATCACAATATGCATAGTTTATTTTATCATCACGAAAAAGGTTTGGGGTGATTTAATTATGTTTTTAATAAAAAAAATGTTGCAAAATTTTTTGTAGCTGCATTAAATATTTCGTATTTTAATATAAATTTTGATTGTTTCAATTGAGAAGGACTACCATTCATGCCAATTTCCTTAAAGCCGCAAAAGTATGTTTATTCCAAATTCGTTTAACTTTCGAATAACTGAGGTAACATTTGACAGATACTTATGGGCAATAAGTGTCAATATTTTGTGATATTTGGCTTAATGCAAAACATAATTTACGGTACAAATGTTGGAATTGATATCTATGTTACATTTCTTTCATAACTAAAAATTTCTTGAATTATGACACACAAAATATTAAAAATGGTTGCACATAAGTAGCTGTCTAATTTACTAAAATTGTACGAAACAGAGCGTAGTTACAAAATTCGTAACTTCCAAATATTGCACAAGAAAAAACTCTTTCAGATAAACGCGTAATCAAGAACGACAGGCAGTATCACTTTGCTTCCCGTTCAGAAACATAGGCCTTAGGTTATTGCTTGCTTAGAGCAAGTTATAACAGAATGGTACGTACAGCTTTCTTGTTTTTAAGTCTCTCCCAATTCATGCAATCTTCTTGCATTATAGTATCATGCTGGAATCACAATAGCCCGACAAGATGCGATGCGACGGGTGCGACGTGAATTAAATTACTAGTCAGCCAATCAGCGTCGCGGCTTCTGTAACGGCAGCGCGCCAAAAATCGCGGAGGCGAAGCGGTGACTGAATAGAAAGTATTTAAATTTTACTCTCGTTATGGGCGCCACGAAGCTGCAAAACGTATTTCAATTTTGAGCCGAATTGTGCATCGGCGTCGTAAGAATTTGATTTTTTTTTGTGGGG
>PNEQ01127143.1:0-10163 GCA_003012365.1 Medauroidea extradentata | reverse complement strand
GTCATGGAAGCTCTGGTGCAAAGTGCAAAGAACAAACACTCATTTAATACATAGATTATACTAAATAAACAAAAATAATTTATAACATGAATACTTTAAGCCAAAGACATCACCGCTGTATGCCTTGGAAGCAAGCATATCAACAAACACAATGAAAATTTACTAAAGCCTTTAACATAGCAAACGCTATGTTACAATGCACCTATTCACAAAAATTTGTGAAATATCAGCCAGAAATTAAATAATGATTGTATTCGATTTTGCTAGACACTCGAAGTATCATTGGTGAGTTGAATAGTGTCGATAAGAATTAGATTAGTGATCGATAATAATAACAAAAAACCGAAAAAGTTGTACATTGAGAACATATGAAGAAAACTGTTTCTGATTCATGCATAGCCGTCATACACATACACACACACACACACATATATATATATATATATATATATATATATATATATATATAAACTAATTAATGTAAACTGTAAGAGAAAACATAAAGTTTATTCATGTACGTATTTATCTCTCTCGCAGTTTTGTTTATTAATGATTTACGCATTTTGCTAAGTAACTGATTATTTACTGAATATTTTTAAATTACAGGGTGGGGCAACATAACTTCCTTTTTTAACACGACAATAAAACCCATTATATGAACAAGAAAGTTTCGAGTTTAATTTGCGTAATGTAATTATATATCTAAAGTTTGGTTTTACATAGTTTTTAAAATCAAATCAGGTAGGTGAAGCTCGACATTATCCATACACTGAGTAAGGCAATTTCTGGCGTTTCTCATGACACTTACCAGCGTAGCAGTGGGTACGCTGGTAATGTCTGCCCGGATGTTGGTCTTCAGGACGTGTAGGGTCCTTGGACGACTGGCGTAAACACGGGATTTCAAATAACCCCGTAAAACATCACATGGAGCCAACTCATGGGAGCTCCAAATCACCCCTTATTGAGATGAGGAGCTCCGGGGAGTGTACCCTTAAAGCAATCATCGATGCCTTTGAAGTGTGGGCCGTTGCTCCGTCTTGTTGTAATCAAATGTCCCCTAAGTCCAATTCATCAAGCCGTCCGAAAAATACGCCTCGGCGGCAAACGCACGCTCCTCGCTGTTCCAACGCATAGTGGCGACTTATCGCGGTGTGGAACAAAACTTTACACCCACACCTCTCGAATGAGATCATTCCCGCCCCGCTACGACATATACGGCCTGAATGTCGCACATTTCAAAAAAGGAAGTTATGTTGCCCCATCCTGTATAACCATGCTTTCATATTCAACGTTTGTTTCGTCTCTCTCTCTCTCTCTCTCTCTCTCTCTCACACACATATACACATAAACACACACATTAAACGTTTTGGCTAACGAGGCGGAATTACTTAACAGTCTCACAGCAAGTCATTTTGTGAAAAAATGAACTAACCTTTTTTTTAGAGATATAGTTTTCATGCAAAAATATAATTGTAATACTTTTAACATTATTAAATCAAATGTCTTAAGAAAAACATTCGCATAATTCAAAATAAACACTAAGGCGTGGTATCAGACAAGAAAGAATAAATGGATCGTGTAAAACGGGAATCTCGGATAGCACTCATTAACGTGATATCATATTAATTACTCTAATGTTGTGTAAGTTAGGAATTAAATAGTATGATCCCGTCAGTAAACAAGATGGAATTGGTGAAGATGGAAAATCTCGTATGTATAAAATTATGTTTCAAATTTCATCACAATATGTTATCAATAAACATGCTCACATTTGAAGTGGTTTATTAAGATATGGTTTGTTTTAAAATCTACATAAAGTAATAAAACATTAAGAGTGAACTACTTTATATCTGCTTTTTCGTTTTGACTACGGGTTTGCTTTGTTACTATAACTCGGTAAAAAATAAACTGAAGTTATTTGTGTTTTTAAATTCAACTGCGATGAATTTTCTTTGTGTTAGTACAAAATGGTTCATGATTTTACAGGAGAGTTTCTGCATTTTCACTGGCGATATTTACTGTTAGCGACCAAATTGCGACTTTTTGCACATCGAAAAACGCAGATTATTTATACATAATTTTGCTTACCTTCATTGCTTGTGTTTGGGTAACACAAAAAGTAATGTAGTTTTATTGTTTATTCGCTTTTCCACTGCAGTACTAAATTTATTTTTACAGCTAGCTTTGTTTTCCTGAAAGATGGACATTAACATGCTACACTATTTCAATAATAGACTCGGTAACTGAAAAGTATACAAATCCCAAAATGAATGTTAATTACTTACATGTTCACGTGGTTTTAAATAACCTTCGTGAAATAGTTATACAAATTTCACTTGTGACCAATGCAAAGCTGATTTCGGTTCACTTAAAATGTACTTTAGCCCTGTATTGCCCATTGTTTGCAAAGTACTTGATCTTCACAGTATCACATTTGGGCTTTGAAAACAAAGTTCCTATTACTGTGTAAATGAAGGCTATATAACTGATCCACACAGCAATTGGATATACGCCAGTTGCAATGTTGCTGTAATTATTACTATGCGTAGATATTTTTGGACCTTTACTTTTCATGTAGGCGATTTGTGATTTGCTTTATCTCAACTTTATTTCGTTCTTAAGATTTTTAACTTATGCAAAGAGCAAAAAGAAAAATAATACTTAAAAAGTGATAATTGAACCTTTTTTGAGCGAATGTTGCTAAGACTGTATCCGGATTATCTTTTAGTGCATACAATTCCGTACTTGGCACTACCAGTCACGTCACCAAGTATATGATAGTATTGTCCGAGTTATCATTAAGGTGTATTACACTGAGGATCTACACTCGACAAGTACACGAGGCTGTTTACATATTGGATGTTTCGAAGTACTAGCTTCTGCCGCCATATTTATTTGAACTCATTGTGTCGTTTTGTGAAGATTACGTAGTACTCCAGTTTAGAAATTAGTAAGAATTTACGAAATGCATTTCATATGTATAATTTATTAAACAAATGTACGCCATCACTTTCTCTATGTGCCCTGTTAATATATTCCGTAAAAATAATTACGTAATTAAATTAATTTTTATAAACATTGTCAAGCTGGTTATGTTACTATTATCATGATTGTTTGTTAGTAGACTATATTATTATTGTTTTGATTTTATAAGTTCAAGCCTGGAAATTCGTTATAATTGTTTAATTATTTTGATTATTATTTAGTAAAACTTTTAAAATATATAACCTGCTCATATTTCAACCTACAATTTTCTCAATTTCCTGTTAGTTACTGATATTGCCACGAGGGTCTAGTATGGAAAGGTGTTGGCCTGTTCCAGTAATCTCAACAAGTACGTACCAGGTGCTAGGAAGCTTACGTGCGTACTTAACGAATATATGTCTTCTTTATGTGGAGTATAGGTCACTGAAAACGCGCAGAAACACAAAAGAACTAAGCACGAGAAGACAAACAAAAACGGAAAAGGATGTTACAGTTAACTGTTGTTGACAAACATATAACGTATATACCTTTAGTTCAGAAATAAGAATGTATTTCGCATATGTGGAAGACAAACAAAGAAAACAATGTACAGTTGGACGAAAACGAAACGCGGCGCGTAAGAAAGGTGAACAGTACTGTACCAGAACAACAGGGACAATACGAATGAACACAGTGACTGGGATGGCTACACGGACAAAACAACGTAGAAAACAGAAGAAAGTAGAATGCTTCCTCTGACAATAACAGATGTAACGTTTCATGTGCTTTGTTTTATATACACTCAAGTTTTCTTCCGTCTCTTTTCCTTCCGTCTTAGTCAGTTTACTATGGTAATGAGGTTCGTATTAAAGTAATGTTTCTCAAACGTGGAATGCCTGATAAAGTTTTTCGATGATAAAATGAAATAATTTACATTGAGATTCGTGGAATAAATGCTGTATTACAAGTTAATATGTGGAAAACATTGTTAACTTCACGTACTAAACTATAACTTACGCTTTGGCTCTGATTTGCACTACACAAGTATGTCTTAAGCACTAAATAATATTTTGTAACGCGTCCTTAGACAGAAAATCCCGAATGATAGTTTGCAACGCCACAAATGAAATTCAGTTTTTAATGTGCACTTTTGAACATATAACAAAGTGATAGCAAAATGTTTAAGTTGTCAGGTAAAATTTTGTATATGCCACATAAAAGGGGGAACATCAATTTTAATAGTTTCAATACATACTCGTCTGTGTTCCTCTACAGCAGCTCTTAAAACGTTTGTGATATTTTGTACGTATATGAATTTGATATTATTTGGTAAGGTATATCTGATTTTGACTAAGGTGTATGTGCCTATTAAAGATAAAAAATATTACTTCCAAATTTTAGTCAGCCGAGTTTTAATTATTTTTGCTCCACTAGTCTTACAGCAGAGAATAAAGAACTTAAACATATCCTAATTTAAATACGTATTTCAACCGTCACTAAAGAATGTCGTATTTAATATTAATACTAGTATGCCTAACTGTCAGCCACCGCCACTAAAATGTTTTATTGAAAATATCTTCGCTAGTAATCAAATTATTATTATTCTCACAACATTGTTGAGCTGGAACATGACAGTAGAAGATGATGAGTGATTGAGTGAGTGAGTGAGAGATTTTGGTCAGCGATTAACATCGAGGTCTTTAGCACTGGTGAGGGGTGACATGAGGTGAGTATTGAGCAGCACCGGAATGAAATGGCGAGGGGAACGGGAGATCCTCGAGAAAACCCGCCGACCAACGGCGTCGTCCGGAACGATTGCCACATGCGAAAATCCGGGGAGCGATCCCGTCAAGAGTAGAAGATGGTAAGTGACGGTAATATTTCACTTCATACATTGTGATTTAACGCCAGCCGTCCAAATACTCAGTGCAGATCCTGACGTTGAAGGTCCTAACGCCGCGCGACCTTCAGTAACATAAATAACACGAAACATGCGTACCTAATACAGGACGTTTGTCCACACTACAACGAGTAGTACGCTTGTTTGAAGCCAGACAAGCTGCACTGCAGTCAAGTACTGAAGATGGACAAGTGAGGAAAATTGCCTCAATTAAAGCTAAGTTTGAGATTGTGCAAAAATTTTAGAAACATAAAATCGCAGCAATGCGTGTCGTATTTCAAAACAAACGAAGCGTATAAAAATATCGGTAAGTTATTCAAGTAGTCTTTGATATACCTGATAGTCTCCTCACTGCTACAGGAGGCTCCTATACTCTCAGTCAAACTGTGGCCCTTCAGGTAAGTTCACTCACGAACATGGCCGCAAACTTAATAAACTATCTTAAAAATATAGTCACTGTATAACAGTGATGGATATGTAGTATATGGTGGAAAAATTAGCAGGTTCACAGCTCTGTAATCTACTGCTTGACAAGCCTAAGTGTAGCCCCGGGTAGGGAAGGTAAAAGAGCTAGTGTTTCGAAGTTGCCGTGTGAAGGCAGTAGAGGAGAATGTCTTGTATCCCTCCATGTACACTCCGTTCGTATTGTAAGCGACCATCTGTAGCAGGTATAAGTAGGGACTGGAAAATTTCGCGAATTCAATAACATGCAGGCTAGAATCCGTTGTATTATACATACTCAAGCCCCGACTATTTGACCACTAGCTACTACACAGTGCAACAGCAGACAATGAACGAATATACGGGGCTTCAATATGCAGAGTACAATGGATTCTAGCCTACAGGTCATAGAATTCGCGTCTTTTACCAGTCCCTAGGTATAACAGGTTGGACAATAACTACACGCTGATTGTCTCTTTCTGGCTGACGAGACTGTACGAAGTGCTTGTCGCGACGGCCAGGCTACTTTCTCGCTATTGGCTGGGAGGGAGTAGTTGGTCGAAGGAGAGTAGGAGGGTGAGGTACGTCAGATAGGGGGACGGCTGTAGTTCACATATTTTCCAAGGACAGACTTAGGTTTACCGAGCAATAGCCTCCAATGTTACTTTTTCGCTGTAGTAGACAACTGTTCATTGGCTACTCGCTGGTTTAGCGATTCCACATGGATGTGCCTACATTAAGGTGTTTCTTTATTATTGGCTTAGCGCCTTCTAGGAGGTGTTGAATATGTCTTGGGCCAGTTGCGGAAGTGACACGAAGATACAGTTGTTTGAATACTAGCTGTTGCTCGAAATAAATCGCGAATGTTTCAGGTCCCTGCGTATAAGTAGCCAAGCGGTGTTAGTTTTTATACGCAGTTTTCAGCGAGTTGTTTGGCTCTCACCACAATACCTGTATATTGACAGAGAACACTCTAGCGAGCAGTCAGAGAACTATCCATATCTACAGCAAGTGAATATGAGCACAGATGGTTTATTTATAACACAATGGAGACTGCAAACGTCCGAGTGTGCAGCATCCAGCGTTGGGCAATTGAAGTGCTGACGACCACGGCACAATCTAGCGGCGACGCAAAGCGTACGGCTGTCAAAGCGCGAAAAGTAAACTTTATCCCTGCCCGACTTCTATACCTATAGGCTACATATTGACTGACAACAGGCAAAAAAATAAATTGTGTTTGGGGTGTGGGGTACCCGAGGGAACAGTATCGTACCCCGAGTGCAGATTTTTGACTGGATGCCCGTAGGCATCTACATATCCTGACATATGACATTAAATTAAGCCCTACAATGGATAAGTGACGGAATGAGAAAGGCGAGGGAAACGGGAGTTCCCCTAGAAAACCCGCCAGTCAACGACAATGTCCATCACATTTCTCACGTGTGAAAAATCCGTGCTGAACCCGCCGAGGATCGAACCTGGATACCCTTGGTGAGAGCGGCGTGGCCTGACCACTAGGACACCGCGGCCCCACAATAGGCAATAAACCAAAGGTATGGTGAGTCGGAAACGCCGTGTTTTCACTCACCGTAAACCCCCCTGCAACATGTAATGTAGAACCTGAAAATATTGTCATAGCACCACAATCGGCACCCCTACCCACGTAATGTTACTCGCATTCGGGTCGTCCTCGCAAACGTATGAAGAGCCCAGGCGAATAATATTTTTCTGACTTAGGATTGAGAGCCGCTTAAATATGAGTATCAGAATTTAAAATAGTTAATAATGACAATCCGCTGTAAACCTTTGCAAAATGTGTTGATAATTTTAATAAAAGTTTAGGGGCTTATATGCGGCTCAGCTACAGGACGCCGCCAACTTGCTCGTTAGAGTCTCAACAGCGACTGGTCGGCGGGTTTTCTCGAGGATCTCCCGTTCCCCCGCCCTTTCATTCCGGTGCTGCTCCACACACACATCATGTCACTCCTCACCAGCGCTAAAGAACTCGATGTTAAGGCCACGTTATTTTATTTATTTCAAGCAATTGCAAATAACTCGAACCAAATGCTTTGAAGAAATTTGAGACTGTGTACAGTCATACGATACACAATTTTGCCAGACCGTTTTTCAAAATAACGTACCGTTTGCTAGCAAAAAAAAATTATTTTCCTTCATTTTGGCTTATTTTGACAACAAAATATGTGATATTTCAGGGGTAAAAATCTAAAAACCCATATGGTGTATTGTAACAGAAAAATTCAGCTACGTACTATGATATATAAGTGTTAAAACTGTAAGCTGATTTTTTTTATATACGTATTAATTCGCGTTAAAGAAAAAACAATTTCGAAACAACTGCAAAACTAAAGAGCGAGGCCTTAAGCGCTGACCAAAATCTCTCACTCTCACTCAACGGCGACGGAACTATAAGGGCGTCCTTGAAGCGCGTATCAAATGCCGTATCGCCTCAACGAGCCACGCGCTGAACTAGCGTGCAAGATTCCCACTACTATGGGACCTTAAGCGGTGACCATATAATTTCATTGGTGGAAAGTATGTTGCAAAGTTCATTGCATGTCTCAATCTGAGGTTCACGTACTTCTGGTTAGTACTTCTTGAAGTACGGCAGTTTGAAAGTCGTTTTCAGCTATGGAGGGCTTAGAAACAGTGTGTTTTAATTAGCATGGTGTATTATCTATTACATTATAACCCTGCTCGAAGCGTGATTTCATTCCGTACTTTGGTACAGTGGACGCATGGTAAACAGTTTCGTAAAAAACCGGTTTACGAATAAACTGTAATGTGGCCCCCTTAATAGAGGAAAAGTTTACCAAGGTGGAGCGAATTCTTCGGAAGGCCATTTATCGCATAAATAAGAGCGTACATTCTGTTTTAACCAGCTCTTGTCTGTCGACGATTTCCGCATCACAATACTGTTACAACTACCCTTGAAATTTGAATTGGATTGGGCACGTTCGAAGTTCTCAACTTCATATTTCATAGACAACAGACGATATGACGAAGTCCTGGTATCTTATAACAATGCCATTCCAAGCTTTCGGCTCCCGAGGGAAATTATAGTTTATCTACATACCTTAACTGTAAGTCGCCCACAGATATTGCGAAATTCTCTAAGCACACAAACCAGGATTATCGTATAATATATGTCCCGACAGAATATAAAACTATATTCATAAGTAGAGGATGTGTAAAAATAAGAAACGCCAGGATAATAATTTGTTGGAAATTTACTAAGGAGGTCACAGGACTGATAAACGAATCAGAGAGTGGAAAGGTAGTACTAACACTCAAATTACAATGGTTGGTACTGGGTGCGTGACTACTTAACTCGCATTGTTAAAATGCAAATGTACATCTATGTACTTTAGTTAACAAAAACAAAATATTATTGCAATTTTACGGAAATGATTCAAACTCTTAAAATCACTACACACAAATACATATACGTAAAAACAAAACTGCACAGTTAGGACCTAAATAAAAAAAATCCCTGTATATGAAATTGCACCACCTATATCCACCACAACGCACAGCCAAAACCGAAAGGCACAGAAACCAGACATATTGAGGCGGCTTCACCTAAGGACGTTGACACACGCAAAAAGAAATTCGAAATTCTTCGATTTTCGTTTCTAACGGGTGAAAATTTCCTATTTTCGATAAATTCTTGATATATTTTATACAACCCGACGGGCTATTTAGTTTATTTTCCCTTGAGGTTGACTATTACGTAAATACACAAATTCATTCCGTGATTATTATTATTTTTTTTTTGAAGCCTCAAGTGTGCAAAGTGACGAAATGTGTTTTGTTTCTAAATAAACGTCGAAATTGCTTAACTTAACGTGATATTAACGCAATTTTCACTTCAATTGGATAACTATACAAATATCTGAAATGTGATTTTTAAGACCATTCGAAATTCTTAGCCTAATTAGGTAAATATTACATAAGATATGTTTTTGATTTATCCTTAGTACTTATCGATTCAGTAAGTTGTTTAGGTGTTGTTTGCTTCAGAATGATGCAACATAAATGTCGAAACTTTAAAAACAATTTCTACTGGGTACAGCAAATATCTACCGCGGGGAAAACTTAGTTCGTTAAACATCCACGACAGACGTCCCAATAAGCAAGAATGACCAGCGAAACATTATTTATACAAAACTACATTTTGCAGTTGTACCAGTAAGTAATGCGGTACAATATCTTCGTGCACGAGCATATAAATATAGGCGCTATTATGCTGCAAATATTGTAGCGTGACCGGAGAGCTCATTAGTGTACAGTTGCACTAGAATTTTAAACATAGTTATTATGAATTTTATGTTGTAATATTTTAATACATCCGTGTATACATGTTCGCAAGGTTATTTTTACCTCCGGCATAGATCATTCATCACCTATGAGACAGTCTTTCGAGAGCGACAGCAATACAGATTGTCACCCATGACTGTATTTATATCGCATTCTGTAACACCTCTCTTTACCGGAATCTCAATATGCTTGGCGCTCTGAAAAATATACTACAACTTAATAAATTATATTTACTCAGTTTACACAGCGTATTTTTAATTACTGATTACTTAAATTTAATTCAAATTATTTTAATCCTATTTGTTCATCTTTGAAATTCCGATTTTATGTGTTACTAGCAGTCCCCCGCGGCTTTGCTCGCGAGTATTATTCGTAACTGATAATATTTACTTTAATTGAAAAACCTCTTTGTACACAAGATTGGTACTTCAGTCATCAAGTGTTAGAATGTCCAAGCGGCTAGTTGAACTAATTCTGCAGAAGGATAAGTAGCTATAGCTGTCCATGCGAAAAGCAGTCT
>PNEQ01127142.1:0-10171 GCA_003012365.1 Medauroidea extradentata | reverse complement strand
CTTGAAAACACTGACACAACGTAGCTGTCTGCAGACCAATACCAGGCATCCAATATTACAATATCGGGATTCTTATTGGCTCAGTCAAATAGGGCAACAGCTCCACGTACAAGCTAAAGCCAGTAATCTTCTGGTAAGCTGGACGTGTATTGAAATCCATCAAACAGTCAACTTTTCCCGCGATAAACCATCATCTCTACTTATGGGATATTTCATATTCTGTTGTTTTGGTTTATGAATGTGTTGACTACAGCCAACTCGGCTTGTTTTCTCTTTTTTCGTATTTCGTTGTTTGTTTTTCTTAGTGTCTTTCTAATATTTCTGGGACGCCATAATATTGCAATGGCGTATGACCATAGTAATACAGCTTGTCATTCTGTCCCATTGCATGAAACATTCAAAGACATTATCAGTCACAGACGCCAGCAAAATGGCTTCCTTGGCCAGCAACATGGCGGAAACACCTACCACCAATGAACGTAAGGCGGCTGCCCTGATATACGGCAGCCAGGCCAATAGGAAACCTGCCGTAACATGCAGGAGCCAACACACACGGGGCTGGTACCTGCCGTAATATACAGAAGCCAAACACACACGGGACTGGTATCAACAGCCTTGGGCAGCCAAAAATCGACCAAGTTCGCCCGTATCAAATGAGCCGCCAAGTCATTTCACGTCTGCGTTAGTATTTAGTCTGTTATTTCACAGTGACATGATCCAGTCAGCGAGACATGTGTTGTAAGTCATGAGACCTGTAGCACAGTAACGGTGGGGTTTTGGGCGTATGTTCATGTAACATGTATTGTTCGTATAGACGTGAGAATTGTTCCCCCAAAATATTAACATGTAATTATGGAACTTCCTAGGCGCTTATGAAAATTCACGAGGGTAGGGTTTTTGGTGTTTGAAATTTTATCTCAGGTAAGTTTACTCGCGTTTGAAATTTCAGCTAATGGTCACTCGGTCAACTACTAAAACTAATATTACATTTAAATATAATACGTGTAAATAAGGCACTGTTGACGTATCATTTAGCAAAATATTTATCACGTACATAATACGCGGGCTTTATTGGATTCCCGGCATTTGTAAACCTTGAATAGCATTGCAGGGGTTGTCAAATACTGGTAATCGACAACACCTAGTCACGTGACTGAGATAACCTACCCTACTGCAACGAGAGGTTATCATAAGCGCCTTACGACATTATTAGAGATGATGGTATATCACGGACATTTTTGTGCCAACATACCCTTGAAAACACTGTAGCTTCTTGTGACATGTATGATTGGGTAATATACGTCTGAAACAACGTAGGTGTCTGCAGACCAATAACAAGCATCAAATATTACAATAGCGAGATTCTTATAGGGTCAGTCAAATAGGGCAACAGCTCCACGTACAAGCAAAAGCCAGTAATCTTCTGGTAAGCTGAACGTGTGTTGAAACCCAGCACACAGTCAAATTTTCCCGCGGTAAACAATCATCTCTATATATAACGCATAGGTGCCCTCAGGATTGTAAAATGTGAAGTTATGCGAAACACAGTGTACCTAGGACCCGGAAAAATTCGCGTTTTCTATTCGACACAAGCTAGAATTCCAGCAACTGCACGTTCGTGTCACGTTTCCTATTGGTCCTTGACTTACTGACACATTCGGGAAGTAGCTGAGCCAATAACAAAATGTAACTAATCACTTACCCATTTGACCGTGGAAGCGAGCAGCTAATGAGAAGCTGCTGTCTGCTTGAGAAAACATACATTCTTGGAGACTAGCCTACTGCTCAGTGAACACGGGAGTTTTTCCGGGCTCTAAGTGTACCTACTACTGATGCCCCAGCTATAAATCAAATATCCCCTCGACACGGGGTCTGTAAGTGCACTCCCACAGCAAACAACCACATAGCATAGTTGCCCATCCGTAATTTAGATACAGGTATCTCACTGACTCAGTCATCCAGGGCGTGTATAGTAGAATGCAATATTACTGCACGCTGTAGTGAGGTAAGATAATAACGAGGACGTATACAAGCAAGGTATAAAGAATGCGTGAAGGTATCAGTATAAGTGAACGCAGTTTATCACACACACGCCCGAGAACTACGAGTCAAGGACAAAGGCACTGGGTCGGTGAACAACTCCGTCTCAAACCTCTCCAACGACTTCGAAATAATTAAATATATTTTCATCTATAACTACAAAAAATATTCTCACTGCAACCTGTGTTTGTATGCGGGAAAGGTCACTTCTTCGACCTCGTTATTTCACCGAACGTTTCCCCTACTCTCCCCCTTACTCCCTCCAACACGAACCACTCTGCACATCTTCTCTAAAAATGTTCTGTCAACTGCCGAGGTCGTACAACTCCCCTACACTTCTTACCCTCTACAATACCATACGTACTGTCTGTTGGCATCACTTTACCTTGTCCATAAATCACACGCACCATATGTTGTGTATCGTTCCTCACATTGGCTACCACGAGACATGACGAGTTCGTACACCAGACACAAAGCTGAAACCCTATTGGCCATAGCATCCAACATTCGTCACAGCCCTCCATAACCTCCAGCGTAGTGGGGAGAGCAGAAGATGTTCTGTCAACTGTCGAGGTCGTAGAACTGACATAGCCCCTTTGTATGTAGGCATTTAAGGTGGCAGTCAGGGTGAATTTGTTTCGAGCCTTGAACAGGCCTAGAAGTGCGGAAGCGGTAAGGGTGACACAGCACGTGTGTCACACCTCACACTAGCCTCTAGGAGCAAGTCACAGAACTGCCGTGTAATCTCCTCGCCGACAACGCACTTGTATGGAAATTTCAGCGGTGACCTTACAGTTTTATGAGGTATTATTGAATTTAAATGTGTATTGTACATGACTATACTTCTTAAAAAGTTTTTCGACAGTATTTACATGCCTAAAAAAGACCGCAAAAACACCAATTTCCCCCATTTTCAGCAGCCCTCTTTAAAATATGCAGTAGCCGTGAGCTTGAAATAGGTTTACACACGTGTAAAGTTCTTTAAATGTTGTTCGTAAGCAGAAATTATTCATGTTCGTGTTGAGCAGTTTTCGGATAATCTTGTAACGGTCGAAGTTATGCACACCACTAGGCGGTCTGGGCAGGCGGTCACCTTAATATTGATGGATGTATTTCTACAGGGAATTATTGTTGATAATATCCAATAAATATTTACAGGTAAGGTGCCCTGATTTTCGTAAGAATATTTCTGCAACACTTTGTTTTAATACCCTATGTTAATATCTGCTGTTCTGCTTCGTTGTTATTGGATATGTACAGCTTCTTCAGTTATTTGACGATGGCAATCAGAACACGGTTTCTGCGACACCAAGACGATGAGAGTTAAAAACATCCTATCACTGACCACGAGGCAGAGCTGTCGGTGTGCACGTAAGGCAATGAAACAATGTGGTAAGATAAGATAAGTGGGCTTTACGTCTCGTCGACAAGCGAGGTCGTTATACAGACAGTGACACACAACTAAGTACGACGACAGGAGAGGAGTCGGCCATGGCCTTTGATAAGGAACGACCCCAGTATTGGCCTGGAGCGATTTCGGGAAACCAAGGAAACCCGAAACCAGGATGGCCCCATATAGTTAGGGAAAGGAATATTTTGCGAGTTATGCTAGAATCTATTGTCCTATCTATACTCGAGTCCCGACCATGTGTCCATTAGTACAGACATTAAAAATTCGCGGGTTCACGTAGGCTAGCCTCCAAGGATATATGTGTACTCAAGCTGACACCAGCAGGTCGTTGGCTGTTCGCTTGCACGGATATTCCACATGGTCTGGTCTGCATTTAGTTGCTTCTTTGTTATTGGTTTAGATATCTCCAGGAGATGTCAAATAAGTCAAAGGCCAACTACGTATGTGACACGAACTTACAGTTGTTTGGCGCCTAGCTTGTGCCTGAAACAAATCTCGAATTTTCCAGGTCCCTATCCATTACCTACTCCTACTACTCACTGGAACAACAGACAATGAACGAATAGCCGGGGCTTGAGTATAAATAGGATAGTGGATTCTGGCATGAGGGTCGTTGAACTCGCAACATATTATTTTCCCTACGTATAATGAACGGGTAGGGACCTCTATTTTTCGCGAAAAGAATTTTGCCTCAGTTTTTTTACAGTTCGTTACGTGCACATCAGCAATTCAGCTTCATGGTTATTGGCAGCATGTCTATGTGAAGAGTCATATCTCATTTGACTGAGCCAATTACAATAATGTTCCTGCAACACCACACGTCTGTAATTTGCCGGTAGATTCCCAAGGCTAGTGTCAGTTAAAATATCAAATCATTGATCACGAAGCAGAACTACAGATGTTTATGTAAGTAAATGAAACAAACTAGGGCAAAATTCGTTTCGCGAAATTTTCATGGCCCAACTCATGCTGTTTAGGAATTTTTTTTCCCACAGTGTACGTCTTTTAGTCAGTGACCTACCTACCTGCGAGAAAACAATGGCAAAGTGTTATGGAGCCTGGAAAGTGTATACGAACCTATCCCATTTTCAATAGGTTTACGAACGATACGTCGTTACATTTGTCACAAGTGGTTGGCGGAATTCTATGACGTAATAAATTATCTATTTTATCGTTATCACGGTTCATCGCTGTTCTGCGATTGGAATACTGCAATAAAAACGTGTTTCTGCACAATTTATCATGGGTCAGTCAAAACCTCATACATCGCAATAAAGTGTTCGGAAATAAAATATCTCCGCTGACTACCTTACGAAATTTATTACTAACGGTTAGTTGCAGTCTACTCTGTTTTAACACTTGGAACTTCATTACCATATAGTTCTTAGAAATTGTGTGATTTGAGACATAGGTTAAGATTATCGTAACGTAACATCTAAAAATTAATACTATAATGTAGATACATATTAATCAGAAGTTATTCTTGCTAACCATTTTATCTCAGGGAAATAATAATTCCAAAAATTAAGCAGATTCTATACCAATTCAAGACCTAGAAACTAAAAAAAAAAAAAAAAAAAAAAAAAAAAAAAAAAAAAAAAAAAAAAAAAAAAAAAAAAAAAAAAAAAAAAAAAAAAAAAAAAAATATTCGTTATTTCTGTTTCAGTTACGATATCTGCTTAGTCTTAAAATTACAGATTTATTTATCTTCGGTGTGTATTTTAACAGGTGGTATCACAACAGACAGGCCAACTGTGTTTTTTTTTCAATACGGATATGATTTGAAAATTTATGTCATGCTAAATAACAAATAAAAACATAATGTCAAATATGATATCTTGTACGATATTACATCGATGTTATATCTTATCAATAATTTAGTTCCAGTATGGAAAATTAGCCTACATAGTTTACAGCAATTTCTCTCATTTTTTATTATAATTATTGTGAAATTTGGATAATAGTAAAAAATACACAATTTTACCATAAAAAGTGATACGGAACACTGCACAGTTCGTATCAATCATCTTTTATACCAAACGTAACACGCCATTCAACTACACTACAGCGTCATGCACATACAATTTACCTTACAATAAAGGAAACTGTAATGACAGTTCTTACGAGATGCTGAAGATGAAATACTTCAAAACTCGTAGCTTATACCATAACTCGCTGTGTACTTTCTGATGTCAACTTTTCTGTTGATACAATATTGTTCGTTTCAGTTTTCAAATGCTTCGGTAATTTACATGATAAATCACGATTTGTACACATTCTGTTTATTCATGACTGTCATCAAGTTGACGGAACAATGCTGTGTTGGCACTTACATAGATTAAAGCAACAGATAATTTAAAGCAACAGATAATTTAAAGCAACAGTTTGGGTTTCTAACTAACGAAATGACAAGTGTTTGGCATGAATATATAATAATGCATTTTTACTGGTCTAACATTCTTAAACATCTAACGGCTTAAGAGTATGTGGTAGATAAATAAACGCTGAAAACATCAATTGATTTCTGCGCTTTTTTCGAAGCTAATATGGATAAAATACTCAATGACAATCCTAGGTAACGGTATTTGCCAACTTTATGAGTAAACATTTATCCAGAATTACTAATTCGTTACACGTGATCTCTTGCGCCGCTGTTAAATGCTCGAGGTTCCGGCGTCAGAGATTGTGTCTCAGAAGTTCGTAACACTGGAAACTGTTTTGTTTAAAACGTTGGCTAAAACTATTGTCTACGATTGTTATTGTTTAATTTTCGCAAATTGGTTTCAAGAAACCTACAATTATAGATTAATGCTTTTAACGTTAAATTATGTACCACGCCCTCTTAAGAGGAAGTGAGAGAGAGAGAGAGAGAGAGTGAAAGAGAGACTTTCACAAGGATAAGAAGTGTTTCGTAAGGATTTCTTTACCAAGGCTGACATGTTGACAACATTAATGCAACAAAGGTACATGTAAACCAATATCTTGATTTATTGTGAAACTGGGTTACATTTTTTCTTTCCTAATGATTATTTATTAGCATCCGTACGTTTTGTTGCTTTTAACAATTTATAACCGTTCTCGTTTAATGATTGCTCACAAGCAACAATAACGCCCGTGTGACACTATCTCTCAATCGCTGTGTTTAGGTAGCATTTTCGTAATCCTTTACTATTGAAATGTTAATTTGAACTTTTTATGACTTAGAGAGAAAGGAAAATTGTAAGATTGTAGTTGCCTTACGCTTAGACGTAAATTGTGAGGGACAATAATTTAAACGGTTTCTTGTTCTTATTGTTACAATAATACCAACTGGCAAGGCGCGGCTGAGGTGACATAGATAGGCCCGGTACTAGGGGTCCCGTGTTCCATGCCTGGCTAGGTGCAGATGTACTGTTGCCACTTGACTCTGAGTCCTTGGCTTCCCACCTTTCTTTGCTATTCTGGAATACTTCACATCTCTTTCGTGCACGTATAAACCACCGTTATTTAACAAGAGTCTTCACGAGTGCCGAATTTCCACTTGTGAACAGATTTTCAGATTTACAATGATTTTTTTAGGTTATTAAAATTTATGTTTAAAATGTGAATATAACATGTACCTTATGAACTTTTGCAAGATAAAACAATGAGGCTGGCTTAGGAGGACTTGGGACTTTTAGTATGTTGTTCTGCACACTAAAAAATGCTTGTGTGACAATTTTCAAATTTACAGTGTTTTTTTAAGGTTATTAAAATTTGTGTTTAATATGTGAATATTACATGTAACTTATGAAAACCTTTGAAGCCTGCTTAGGAGGACTTAAGTATGTTGTTCTGTACACTAAAAAAGTGGTTGTGTACCAATTTTCATAAATACAATGTTTTTTTACATGTTTATGCCTAAAATACCCGAGCTAATAAATACGGTTCATTTGACTTAACCAAACCATTTTCTCCGTGTATTTTCGGCATGTCCGACAATGAATAAACTTTAGAGGTACACAAAGGACCTACAATGGATATACACGTGTTCATCGTTCAATGAATTATATTCATAAGCAGACGTAACTTACGCATGCTGTGCAGTTTTCCGATAATCTTGTGTTGGCCACAGCTCTGCACATCACTCGGCGAACCGGTCAGGCCGGCACCTTCAGAGGTACGGAAAGGTACGATGTAGAGGAGACGACTGGAATATTCAGGCACAGAATAAATAGTAATACAGACGTGAAATGACGTGGCGGCTCTTTTAATACGAACGAACTTGGCCGCTTATTGGCTGCCCTGAGCTGTTAATAACAACCCTGTGTATGTTTGGCTCCTACTTGTTACTGTAGGAATTCCTATTGGCCTAGCTGCCGGCTAGCAGGGCAGCCGCCTTACGCTGATTGGCAGTATGTGTTTCCGCCATGTTGCTGGCCAGGAAAGTCATTTTGCTGGCGTGTCCTACCAACTATTTCACTTCTGTATTCCTAAATATTTTGTGATTCAGTCGTTAGTAAAATCTAAACTGATCAGCATAATTCTATGAGATTTTTTTACAGAGTAGATGTTTTTTTATCAGTGGGCGTTTACTTTCGAGTAAAAAAATTTAAAACTGCTTTTAGAAAAATAACGGTTTGAAACCAAAAAATCTTAAAAAAAAAAAAAAAAAAAAAAAAAAAAAAAAAAAAAAAAAAAAAAAAAAAAAAAAAAAAAAAAAAAAAAAAAAAAAAAAAAAAAAAAAAAAAAAAAAAAAAAAAAAAAAGGAAAATTGTAATTTTAAAATAATTTTTAATATGATAATATTTAGGCCTCTATAATAAATAAATTTTAAAGATACTGCCGTTTTCATTTGAAAATAATTCTACTATCCAAAAATCTATGTAGGATAGGTTTACGGATGGTAAATAATTTTCAAATATATGATTTATCTACGAAAAGTCATTTTTCCTTCTTACAAGTTTCAAATTTCACTTACAATACGGCAAAATATCCGTGTATTTAATTGTATCAAATTTTTGTTTACTGAACTTTCAACTGTCTTTAAACTTCGCAAAGTAGTATTTCGTTGTCAGTTTCAGTCCGACAAGTCATTTAGTTTTTCTTATTATAACTACATAAATAGGTCATAATCGTGCTTTCGACAGCTTAATATGAAAATATATGCAAGGAGAAGTTTATTTTGTGAAAATTACACCACTTTGGGTGTCTAATAATCTACCAGAATTCCACAAGAATAGCAATTAATGAGAGGTAAGATACCAAATGTCCTTAAATATTAGTATTATTCACACCAAGTTTCTCCAAGCTTACAATTTTAATTTTTTGCATACCTGGAGATTTTATCCGTCCAAGGACCAGAGACACGATAACGACATGTAGCACTGTGCACCTGACTGTACAACCTGCACAGCAAGTTGAAAGCTGGTACAGTCACTACCAGAACTATGAGAAAAATTGTATATATTGGTTACGGCCCGCGACTTCGTTTGGTGATTCAGCAGAACCTTGTATTAAGGACACATTAAGAAGGCGGTTCACAAAATATTTTAATTGTTTCAAAAAATTATTATTCATACGAGATGTGGTTTTTGTACGCATATATTGTGACTATTTGTCACTGTAATAAAATGTTTTTCTGCTTTCATAGTTATTTGTATTATAGCATATTAAGGTAAAAATTTTCATAAAACGGTTTTATGCAATAAAGCATACTTACCTAAATAAAAAAATCACACTGAAGAACAGTGCAATGGACTACATTACATGAATAAAACACATTTATTATATCTTTGTATTTTTTAAATATAAGAAACAGCACTTCATTATTTCAAATTAATTTTTTTAAATAAAAAAGTCAACGTGATTTTTATACATATGTCATAGTCTATGGCGCTGTTCTTCGGTGTGAATTTTTTCATTTCGGTAAGTACGTATTTTTTTCATTACACCGTTTTATGCAAATTTTGACTTTAATACGCTATAATACAAACACTATGGAAGCTAAAATATTTTCGTTACAGTAAAAAATAGTCACAAATTATTCCTACAAAACAAACTATATCTCATGTAAATAAAAACATTTTTAAACAATTAAAATTTCTAGTGAACAGCCTGCTTAATATTTTACTTTATAAAATAAGAATTTATTTTAGTAACTGGTTAAGGTGATTAGCGAACTGTCGTATATATTATGATGGTGGTATATAATAATAATAAGTAATAAATATTATTATTATTACTGAGAACTGGTTGGTTTCAGTATTCTGACTCAGCTATGATCGCTTAAAATTCAGTCCAACTATTGCGAATTTCACTGTTCGGGTAGTAGATAAAGAGTTCGTAAATTCTATTCCGTTTCAAACAAAATTTTACTAAACAGTAATCGGCACAATGGTTTACTTTATCAAAAGTAATGTTTCTGAAGAGATGATGAAAATAAGCGGCAAAGATTTGGTATTATTTGAGTTGTGTATGAATTACTTCACACCAGAAAAACAACAACTTAAGTTTGTCAAAAAGTTTTATAATTTTTTTTAAGGTTAAAGAACAAAATACAAATACAGAGTAAACCATTGAAGAAATTGCAAGAATTTAAAATTTAATTGTGAAACAAATAAATAAACAAACTTAGTTATACTATTTTCTTTCACTCTGTTTACACAAATATATGTTGTAGCTACGAAAAAAACACTTGTCATAAGTAATTACATCAAATTTAACATAAAAAATTTTAACAGAAGAAAAAATTTTGTGAAA
>PNEQ01127139.1:7305-23033 GCA_003012365.1 Medauroidea extradentata | reverse complement strand
ATGTAAAGAAAAGTACCTGAATATAAAGTGGTGATAAGTGATTTTTCCCGAGTTTTTCTTTGTTCAAGAATGCAGTTACCTTAACCTTGCAACCTACATCTATAAGGATAGGTAGGAGTGTTGCCGAGTCTTGCCCTGTTTGTGTGAGCTTTTCCGTGGGGTTAAGCCTTCGGAGTGTTTGTTTTTTTTGAGGCCTTCGTCTGAGTAGAGAGTATATTGGGCCATTAACGGCTCACCAACACAAACAAAATATTTCCACCTTTGACAGCTTTCTATTTTACACTCCTTGCAAATTAGAATGTTCACTAACAATGATTCAGATAAACTAATTAAGACAAACAGCCAGTTTAAAAATTTCCATAATCAACATCATCACATTGAGTGTATATAAGTTGTTCTAAGAATGCAAATAAATTGAAGCTTTTAATGATTGCTAAACAAAAGTATTAGAAGAACAGTTACTTACCATAGCAAAGAGATTGTCAAACCCTTTGACGCTGGTTGGTATCTTTGAGAACTTCTGGTTGAAGGCATCTGAAATATTGTGTGCTGGGTCAGTTGAGATGATGAGAACACTCTCACGATGTTTGGCAAGCTGCACTGCCAGGCTGCAGCTGAAACAAGCAACATACTTCTCACTGACAAGCACACACGTGAGAGTTTGGTTACTCAACTGCAAGCATTGACAGTCACTCCTTGAAACATTAACAAATTACTGAAACTATTTAAGGAAACAATGGAAGTGTAGAATATGTGCAGCATTTATGATTTGGTGAGTTTTAACTGTCTCATTCACTGCACAGCTACTGTCAAATGTACTGTTTTGCTGGACATTTCACAGTAGCTTATTTAAAAAGAGCAGCTTGAAACACATAGTAAAGAAATACCTCTAAGAGACAAAGGGTGCTGCCTCACTGGAGCTATTTTGCACATTGGAGTCTCAGAAGTTAAGAAGCTCTCAGGGTAACCTTGAAACGTGTATAAAATTGTCCTGTCACCGAACAATGCAAGCTTTCCATTTGACAGTGTTTACTACGGGATTTTAAGCTGTTGCCATGTAAGTTTACTGGCAGAAAGTCTGTGGCAGAGTTCGATGCCCTGATCAACGTAAGTTTTAAATACATCCGGTAGTAACATTTAAAAGTACGTCAGTCTGAACTAGATAATTTTCAGCACTGTTAGAGGGCTTCAATACATTATTTCTAGTGTACATAATATCCAAGTGTCATTCTGTTCTCCTTTGAAGTGTTTTCTTTTAATACATTGCCACAATGGATACATGCACGTATCATAGTTTCATAAAAATTTGTATTTCCCAACACACAGCAACACATTTGAACAGTGTAACAGAATGCATTCTTAAAGCTATAAAAAAATGTTTACTAACGAAATGTTCTGAACAAGCATAACTTGAAACAAAAACCATGCCTCAAGTATTTGCATAGATTACAGAATTTCAGATTACGAGTTGCAAAATGAAGCTGCACACAGTCCAATATAAATTACGAGTTTGTAATTTGCTACTAATTTTTAATAAATATCCTATTTCCAGAAGAATGAAATGTAACAGACTTCTTTGACACCTGCAGCTGCAACAGTCTTAGTGGTAGTAAGTACACAGAACCCTCAACTTCCTGTTTTCTGAGAAGGAAAATTAAGTAAAACTAGTTACAAACAATTACAAAAACATTATCCAAATTTTAAACAATGTATAATGAAATATATTTTAAGGGCCTTATTCACAGTCGTGTGATAGGTTCGGACTAGTTGATACCTTACTCATAAATGCCTACTAATATCAGACTAAAGTTAGTCGAGGGATTGGTCTGGTACACTGTTGCCAGATGTCCCACACATGAGCTTTTCAGATTTGTAACACACAAACAAGCATTCGCTACAGAAAATAATCTGAATTTCAACTCTGTAATTTGACCAAAATAACTTATAGAAAAATAAGTTATCCTTCACAGTAACAAGTGAATGTATGTCTGAACATAGAATGAACTAGAACGTGTTGAATGAAGTGTTTAATTCTTGGAGATGCATATTTATATGTGATTTATTTTTCTCATTTTAGTGTTTATTATAAATATGTACATTAGTAATAGGTTTTTTACTTGAGAACTTCATACATTGTATAATTTGTCTATCTATGTGAATTTAACTATGTACGTGTATAAATGTGATCAGCGTGTATTATATACAATTTATGCACTGTTCAATTGTCTGGTGGTTGGTGAGTAAACTTTTCTTTTTCCTACAGAATATATGTTGAGTAACCAATAGTTGGTAACACTAAGCCCCATCTCGCAGTGCTTCTAAGAGCTTTGCCCTATTCCTCTGTGCCGTTTACCCCAGCACAAGGTACACAAGAATGGGATTGAATCCCAAGCTAGCTACTGTGTCACGAAATAAGGACCAACAAACTGTAGAGCTAACATGCGTGATCATTGAGAATGCTTACAAAAACAACAAAATAGCGCAGGCACATACAATCATTACAAACACAATTAGTTTACAGGTAGCAGGCAAGTTGAGTCACAGTCAAAGCGGTTGAGTTTAGGCTTAAGCTCTCCCTACATTCCGTCAAACCGGCCCGAGACAAATTAAGCAAACTAATCAGGGTGACATTGTGTGGCTACCACGATTCCACAAGATGAAACACAGAGTGCCCCAACAAAACCACAAAGAAAATTACACACTTCCCTAAAATGAATAGACGTGCGCCGGTCGACGGAAAGCCTAGAGGGCTGTAGCAAGAAAGCGCTACGCACTGGCTGGCAAACAGAAGCGAAGTGGCGTGACAGAGTCAAAGCAATACCGACCACAGCTGGCCACTGAAGGGAAAGGGAAAGTAGGAGAGGGGCCTACTGATGGGACGGGAGGATCCGAGCATGCCCGATGACACCCGAAGAAGGCCGAAGGCAGGCACATTGCTGGGCTGATGTCATTTCAGTCCTCCGCTCACACACACGCACACATAGATCCATCATCATTATACATAAACAGATGGCCCAGCCTCGAGTCCATCCGAGGGTACTGCAAGGGCTCCAGAAGCCCCAGTACACCCCTTCCTGCTGAAGATTCGTCTCCCCCTATTACCTTCACCACAACCCCCTCTGCCAACTGGTTTACTGTTACGAAAGGCATTATTCCACCCCAACAGCATTCAACTAGCATATATCAATGCCCCGTCCTTAGTTGCCAACTTTCACAAATTCGAAGCTGCTGTTCAAGGTCTCTGCCCTTCACGTAATTTTAGTGTCTGAAACATGGCTCAAGCACACTTTTCATACTACGTTGGTCCAGCTACAAGGATACATCTTGTTTAGAAATGACCGGGAAGGTAATATAAGTGGAGGTGTAGCAATTTACGTTTGTGAATATTTGACGACAAAAATTCCGTTCTCGTTCTCGTACTCTAGCCAAATGAAATATTTAATGTTAGAACTCACAGTATCTGCTGAAAATACACTTTTAATTTGTTTTTGCCACGTCTTCAATATCTCATTAACACGATAAGCTATCGTTATAGCTTTTCTTTCAAAAATTCCACATGGGCAAAGCAGCAGCCGGACCGGTAGTGAGTGATATAAATCCCAATGACTTGAACTCTTGATTTCTTAAATTCTTCCATTCCCTTGGCTGCAGAGGTAAAAGACACTAACATTTAAATACATAAATAAAGCTGTACACCATATAAAGAGCCTAGCAGTTGGTACAGATGGAATTTCCATACGTATTTAAACATCTTGACTTTCCTGTATTATATTTCCTTTGCATAGTATTTAGTTTGTCATTTAAACACGCACAATTTCCTAATGCCTGGAAAACTGAATATGTAAAGCCTGTTCCTAAAACATCTAAACCCTCGACAAACACTGATTACTACATATCAATATGACCAGGATTGTGCTAAATCTAGTGAGATCTTATCTAGACTCCACAGAACAACTTAACTAATACCATTCAGGCTTCCGTGCTAGCTGCAGCACTAGTACTGCTCTTGTAAATACAGTTGAAGACGTTAGACTGGCCATGGACATGAAGAATGTCACTCTCCTCACACTTCCGAAAAGCCTTTGACCCTGATATCTTACTTGCTGAACTAGAATGTCATTTAAATTTTACTTACAGTGCTGTAAATTGGTTCAGGTCTTATGATCTCTTGTGCAAGTGTCAGAGCATTGTCGCAGGACAGATAACATCTTGGCATATTGTTAGTGCTAGAATGCCTAAGGTCTACTGCTTTGTCGTGTTCTATTTACACTGTATACTAATGACTTCCTCATGATTTACACATATACTACTTCCTCGCCACCTCTGATACCATCACAAACATCTAAACAATGATCTTTGGCCGTAAAAAAATGGTATGCAGAAAATGAACTTCATATGAATCCATTAAAATCCCCAACTATTCTGATACGTATCCCTGATAATACAGTACCTAAAATCTCTTACCACTTAATTACCAAATATTGTAATAGGTAACACAAATATTGAAATACAGTCAATAATTAAAAATCTTGGCATTACTATGAATAACACACTAAATTGGTTGAAGCATGTCACTTAATATTAGCAGAAAGGTTTTAGTTACTTTACATATAGGCCTAAGCTAATAAAACACTTAAATACCAGCTAACTGAGCATATTAAAAAAACATCTTGTCCAGGTGATAATTTTTACTTTGATTTATTTACTGAGATATAGTTTACAATAACCTTACTACAACACTGCCATCCAGACTACAGAAACTATAAAAATCTTTGTATTTGTTTAATTTTTAATCTGAAATCACACTACCACGTTTCCCCGCACTACAAGCTATCATGGTTACGACTCGACAGTAGGCGCCAATTACATAGCTTGCTTTTACTCAGGAAAGTACTATATTTTAAAAGTCAAAAATATTTATATTACTTTCTTCAATCCCATCACGATATCAGTACCCCTTCTAAATCAAATATAGCTATACTGATACCAAGGCATAGAATGCGCTGTTATTCAAAATAATTTTCTGTGGCCTCTGTGCGCACTTGGAATGCAGTAGGTGAGACTACCTGAGGGCATGCATCTACACACTATTGTTTAACAAATCTGTCAAACTTTTGATAGTTCATTTCAATATGAACAGTGGATAATTTTACACTTATCCTCTCGCTGTGTGTGTGTATGCGTGTGTGTGGCAGTACAAATGCAATACTGAATGTTCCTAGTACCTATTAGCTGTTTTTTTTAATGGTCTTGAGTATATATTTTTGTTCCATTTGTAACAAATAAATCATCTAAATTTCCTACAAGATTTTCTTTAGTAAGACAAACTACATAATATTTCAGAACTACTTTGTAGGTTAAGTAGTTAAATTATAGCTTTATATCTTGCTACTATATTGTCTAGTGTAATTTATCCAGTTTTCCTATCTAAGTTATTCACTTTCTTGAAATGAATGTTCAGATATTAACAAGTTTTGTTTTTCAAATAATTATAACACAATTCTGTAGTAATATGTCCTGATTTAATATAAACCATGAATAATTTGTTAAGAGCAGGACAAGGTTGTTACACCTTAACTTCTTGTGAAAATAAGTTGTAATTAATATTTGTTAAGCTTATATTTCTCACAATATGTGATGCATATTTTACTGTTGGTAAAAATGAGTTACATTCTGGTATCATGTGAAGAACTAACATAAAATTAAGTTATTTCATATGTACTGAGTGAAACAATGACTACTATTCCTGCATTGCAAAAACAAACAAACCTAAGAAATTTAGAGTATAACCCAGAAAAAAAATATCAAGTTGAAAATTTGTTCAGTAGTACTACTCACTTTACTGAACAACATACATACCAAATTTCCCCTACTTTCCTGTGCCAGCGTTCTTGTTTTATTCATGGAATAATGTCTGAAGTTGCAAGGGACCGAAATTGGTCTTTCAGCCACTAAGCAACTTGACACTTTTCTGTATGGTTTTTAATCAACTACAACGCCACCACTAGTTTTCTTTACATGTGACTTAACATAATTAAATATTTTAAGAGTGTTGCTAATCCTAAGACCTACTGCCTGCTGACAGAACTAACATATGCCTAAGCTAGTTGTAAGTTGCCAGTAACTATATTACACATGAAATTTTTTTTACAAAGGACACATGTTATGTGGAACAAAATCTGTAAGAAGTGACTCAGATTTTAAGTTAATTTACCCTTAATTCAATTATAACAAATTACTTACAGTAGGCCTACAGTAGCTGTTATTGCAGATATTTCCTAGCCAAACTTAATCTAATGAATACAGAAATAATTCCTTTCTAATGAAAGTATACTCAATGCACAAATTTATGTATTCCAGTTTACACTTTTATTATAGATGGAAACAAAATGTTGGAAGGGCTAAATCAGTTATTAATGACTTATCAGCAACGACTTATATAGTGGCTTCCCTAAGATAATGGTTGTCACCAGTCACTTGAATATCATGTACTGTTCTACTTGTGAAACTTCCCCCTCTACAATGTCCACACACTGTCAAGGAGGCCGACCCAGCACACCTGCATTCACCTCTATAACCACAGGCTACCTTGTAGCCACAGGAAGGCAGCGTAGCAAGGTGGCCGGCTCGTCTGTGTTGACACAAGTACTCTACCAACCAGTTTTCACCCTCAGTCAATTGGATTTAGAGAAATCTCATCACACTGCTTTTGTACCTAAATAGTCACAAGAACAATTACTTTTACTCAAAATGTTGCTATTTCTGTGTATACATGCTGACTTGTAACAACCTATGTCTGCAGTGAATGTTCTACACATGTTGCTCTTGTTGGTGGCAATGTCGCTAGTTTGAAGGTCACACTCGCCGGCTGCTTGGCAATGGAGCGTGTACAATGAATAATAGGTAACATTCTTAATGTAAAGTCTTTGGAGAATTTTCAATGCTTTCTTTCTACCGTTGCCAAAGAAAGCAAATGTGTTGCAACCTGTTAGCATGATAGAGAACGATATAATTTTTGCTGTCCATGAAGTATCCTTGAATATTCATAATGTTACACGCTTTGTAACATTTTGTATTTGTACCTAGGCCACCAGTGGCACGAGCTAGCAGTATGATTACAACGGCTGGGTTGGAGGCAACGACTGTAACATTGCTTCTCACCGAAGCAAACTCAAATTCTTTCTTCACAATCAGTGTAACAGCATCACCTTCAGCATTGCACAGTTAGATGCCTGCTTTTTGAAAATGGCATCAATTTGTGATCAGATGTTCCTTATTGCGATGGATGGTCAGAAAATATGTCTATGTTGTGCTCAGATGTGATTGTTTCAATCATGACTTCAACAGATGTTCTTTTAAAAGCACAACAAACACAACAATCATCTATACTCTAAAATGCTTCTGCATAAATTCTAACCATACTTCTGCTATTTAGCTACATGCAGCAGGATGTGCCCAAACCAGAACATGAAGTAGATTTTCTCAATCAGTTACTGTTCTTGTTGGGTAGTTTTCTTCATTTGTAGTGTAGAACAACGGTAACTGTAAGAAAGTTGATTTAGCTGACTTATGCACTGCCACTTCATCAGAGCTGGAGGTCTCGGAGAAAGTTCGTAATTGAGATAGTCTTCGAGATCATCCTCAGACTTCATTACACACACTATCCACATAAAGAGCTGGAGAGGATTTGTTTCTACAATGTCATTCTGAATCAAGATGCAAGTCTCACTTCAACAAATGTTGATCCAATTATGTCTGTTATAGCAACCAAACTAACACATTCTGCTTGATCACAGTTCATACGTTCATCTCTTGAGTAATGTTACAACAGAAATACCTTAACTGAACATGTTGTTCAGATTCTCCAAGGCACTACGCAACTTTAGACATGCAGGAAAGACAGCCACAAAATACGCAAGTGTACTTACTCTCTGTAATGCCACGTCCTCTTGTAATTCCCACTTTAGTTTTGAGGGCATGCATCAGATCCTGCTCTATCGGCATGTCTACCCAAACTTCCCCAGAACTTGATCTAACTCCTCTCATTGAAGAAACCTTCTGATGTAAATGTTTTGTACTGATGTCATGGCATTTGAGACAGAAGTTCCTCCTTCTGCTAGACATATATGTGGGCAAATCTGGCATAGCGAAAGTGAATCAGGAAGTAGCTCTGTGGTTTAACATTCACAGTAAATTATTCTTTTTACTTTTATTATATGACTAGTATTTAATCTGAATAAGTCACCAAAACATTACATTGGAAAATTTGACTTGCAGTTGTACGAAAACTATCGACCATACATTTAATTCAAAGAAGGTCCTAAAGTTTGACGGATCTGTACAAATATAAAATTACTAGAGTGCCCACTTAGCTCTGTCAACTAATCAGGTTTAAATATAAACCACAACCAAACTTTCACAAGCCATAAAATATACATACACATAACAGTGCATAAAATCTGCAGTTCAACTTGTAGGTGAATCTGTAATATCTGTTAGAATGTGATATCTACCACTTCTGTGAGTTATAGGTAGTCGGAATAAAATCAACCACTCACATACTGTAGGTGAATACTAGACCAAACAATAAAACGTAGTTACCACAAAACTTCAGTTGCGTAAACATTAAGAGGAAATGGTTTTCTATAAGCAAGTTTAGAAGCAGGGATTGTCATTAACATTGCAAATGTTTGTTATATCTGCAATATGGAAGAAACAAATGCAGACCATGATTGCACTTGTCACCAACAAGTAATAACTAGTTGTGAAGACAATAACTTTGAGTGTTGCTCAGTTCATATAGAAACTGATGTAGGGAAGAGAGCCATAATTTTAAGAATTTACAGAGCCCCATCAGGTAGTTTTAGCACATTTCTAAGTAAATTAGAAAGTATTCTTTTTACTATTTATAACCGCAATACAGAAATAATACTGTGTGGAGATTTAAATGTTGATTATTTAAAAGAAACTGATACAAAAGCTAGTTTAGACAATCTTCTAAGGACTTTCAGCTTGAAACCAACGTCCTTTTTGCAACCAGAACTGAAGGTACCACACAAACAGCCATAGATAACATCTTTATAGGTAATCACTTAACCACATCCAGTCAATGTCTGCCTGTAATAAATGGGCTGTCAGACCATGATGCACAAGTTTTAGAAATCTCTCAGTTAAATGTGAGCATGAAGAAAACCTACTATAAAACCATTAGACAGTTCTCAGGTGATAATACCAATGCATTCAAATCTGCTCTTAACAGTGAAAAATGGTCACAAATGTACTATTCTACAAACGTAAATAACAAATTTGACTCGTTTCTTAGTTCCATTCTCCTGCATTATGAAAATGGCTTCCCCTCTAAGCAAGAGTGTATAAAAAAAAAAAAGGCAAGGAAAAATCTGTGGATGACTAAAGGATTAAAAATTTCGTGTGATCACAAAAGTGAACTTTACAAAGCAACTAGATTCAGTAACAATCCAGATATATGTAGCCGATGGGTACAAAATATACTGCAAAATTCTAAGAAATGTAATTAAAGAAGCGAAAAGAAAGTACTTTAGCAGTCTTAGCAGTCAATAAAATCAAAACTACTTGGAACATTATAAAAAAAGAAACAGGGAAAACAACAGAGCCATTTTCAAAAATCAAACTAAGTATTGGAAACAAAACCGTTTCTGAAACACAAAAAAAGTGACTAATGCTTTCAATTCATATTACCTTAATGTTGTTGATAATCTAATTAACAAAACAGCTCAAAGTCATAATACGAACCACATAGTAGTATCGCAGAAATCAAAATATCCCCTTATAACATGTCCCAACACTTAGGCAAAAGAAATCGAGGAAACAATAAAAAGGCTGAAATCAAAGTTATCCTGTGGCTATGATGGCTTAAGCAGTAAACTAATAAAACAATTTGCCTCAGAACTCAGTACTCTATTAAGCCACATATGCAATGCTGTATTAAACGACAGTGTATTCCCTGACCGACTCAAATGGGCATTGGTAACCCCACTCTTCAAGAAAGGAGAGGAAACCTACATAGCTAACTACAGACCAATCTCATTGCTAACCACTTTTTCAAAAATTATTGGAAAACTAATATATACTAGACTTTTCCTCATTTTGAAAAATTCAAAATTTTCTCAAAATTCCAGTATGGTTTCAGAAAAATATCTTCTACTAATGAGGCAATATATCAGCTCATCACAAATGTCTTGAATGCACTCGACAATAAACTACCATCAGTTGGAATTTTTTGTGACCTTACCAAAGCCTTTGACTGTGTCAATCAGGAGCTGCTTCCTCAAAAACCACAATTTTATTGTGTAATAGGAAGAACTAATAAACTCATATACTCGTATTTATCAAACAGACAACAAGTTTGCATTAGGGAAGACTCAAATATTGTTTATTCAAAACCAGGTAAGATAAGACATGGTGTTCCTCAAGGTTCAATTCTCAGACCTCTGTTATTCCTGGTTTACATAAATGACCTGCATGATTGCCTAAACAATGGTTCTATACCTACCTTATTTGCAGATGACACCAGTATCATAATATCAGGATAATCAGAGGAAGAACTTAATCAACTAGCCAACACCACTTTTACAGAATTAGATGCATGGTTTATAAGAAACAAATTAAACCTTAACACAGAAAAAAACCATTTCTTACAGTTTGCAACTAAAAATAGTAATCAGCCAACGATAACTGTTCATCGCGGCACTGCAGAAATCAATAAAGCCACAGACACAAAATTTTTGAGTTTATATGTTGATTGTCATCTAAATTGGAAAACACATATTGAACACATCATTCCAAAACTGAGCTCTGCATGTTTCGGACTGCGTAATGTATCAGGTATACTAAACAAAGATTCGGTGCTAACTGTATACTTTGCACATTTTCACTCTATTATGACTTATGGCATCATGTTTTGGGGTAACTCCTCTGACAGAAATAATGTTTTCCGTATGCAGAAGAGAGCTGTAAGAATAATTCATGGGAGAAAACAGACTGAAACCTGTAGACCCCTTTTTAAAAGTTCCAAAATAATGACCTTAGCCTGTGAATATATTTACTCATTGCTGACATTTACCTCCAAAAATCAGAAGTTGTTCCACACGAATGAACACTTTCATCAACATAACATTAGAAGTAAAAACCTTTTACACATGCCTCTTGTCAACTTGACCTTACAGTACAAAGGACCTTCATACACTGTTTGCAAGTTGTTGAACAAACTCCACAGGCACATTCAAGATGCATGTTTAGCTAACACAAAAATATTCAAAAAAACACATTAAAGATTTCTTAACCCTTAATGCTTTTTACACAGGCGATGAGTATTTGAGTGGATCTATGACAGTGTAGATACTTATTTAAGATATCTATTCTGGGTTAAGATTCTGTTTCTTCTCTTGCTTTTTTTTCTCTCTGGCATGTGGAGACTATGAAGATTGCTGACGTGAGCCCACATACGAGCCCGAACTAACAATAAATGTTGAATTTCGCTCTTTTAGTGTCTAATTTTAAATGTATATCTTATGTCATTTATTCATTTGATTGTATATTGTAAATATGACTTGTCCGATATCTTTGTGCAAAAACGTACACAAAAAAAGATCCAAGGATGCAATAAACTAAACTAAACTGTGATTGTTGAAAAACTTTAACACCATGTTTGCACCTCCGAGACACAATGATTAAGATTATAAAATAGTCTCTTACCCTTAATATATTTCAGCGTTATAGTATAAAACAAATTACTGTAGGCCTAGTGTATGATTAATAAAATTAATCTATAATATAAAAATTAATCTATAATATAAAAATTAATCTATAATATAAAAATGAATCGCAAAATGTGTTAGTTAGCGCATAACTAACTACGCCTGGACCAATTTAGCCAATTCTTTTTTTTATATGTTCATTGAAGTTCAAAGATGGTTTTTACGGCAAGAAAAATTCAAATAATTGCCGAAAAAAAACCCTAAAAAAGGTAGAGTCAATTTGAGCTTTATTGCTATTGTTGTTTAAACAATGTAGGTATGTTCCTGTGATCGAGACCTTAAGCATTCACTCAGGTATTGTATACAGTTTGGGGTGTGGGAGGGGTGGGGTTACAGGTTACAGGACTTTGCGATGGGAATTACATGACATCATACAAGCGTATTGCGCGCACTCTTTTACACTGTTATTGTGGACGCTAGCTGTTAAATGCCGGGCAGCTGTTTTGCAGTGGAAGCCGCAGCCGGGCAGCTGTTTTATAGAGAAATAAAGATGAATTAAAAAAAGTACGCTTAGCGCAGTGGACTGGACAAATCTGTTTGTATTTGATGTTTTAAAGATAAACAGTGAATATAGTATCACCATTAATTAACACATAACTAAAAGTTAGTTACTCTTTTCTATAGTACACACGGGCGAAGCCGCAACGGGACAGCTAGTAATCAATAAAAACACAAAAGATTGAACAGAGGTGAAAATTCAAAATTAAGTCTAAACGAGTCTGCACTTTTCAAACAAAACTCATACCTGCATAGTGCAACTTCAGTGACCTATTTTCCAAGAGACTGCATAAATGTACGTTCCCAGTCACCCAGTTGCTCAATGCATTAACAAGCCCCAACAATTCTCTTTTCACTATACTTACTTTTTCCTGACCAGTCTCCAATTGTTATTGCAAATAAAGCACTCAGATTGGTTATCCACATCTAATACTTAATTTCCAACAACAAACGCTCTTCCACCGATGAACATATTATGGAAGAGAGATATAAGGAGATTGAAAAGGAAGTGCAGGCAGATGCATGGAAAATGGAGGAATGACAGGATGGCAAGAACTAAGGAAGGGAAGAGACAGATGGCCAGAGAGCTAAAAAAATTAGGCAGGAAAGAAATGATTGCCTAGGAAATATAATGGAGGAGTGTAGAAGGGACTGTTGAACGGTGTATAAGCTGCAACAACTGATAACGGCAGAACTGCTGCAGGCCCAGTACTTGTCAGAGTTTGAGGAGCACGATGATTAGAGCTATGAATGTTGGGGGAGTCCAGGAGCTTCTTAGGAAGATAGACAATGTGACATAGAAAATACAAGGATTACAGTGTAATAATGCTACATGTCAAGATGGTAAATGGAGAAGAATGGTCAAGTTTGGTGGGAGAGAATTAGTCAGATATATTTAGAAATAATATTTCACAGATCCCTATAAGAGGGAAAGTTACCACAGGATTGTATGGAAGCAGTGGTAGTCTCAATATTCAAGCAGTGGGAGGGTAGGGGGAGGCCTGGCAGCTACAGACCAGTGAGTCTTACAGGGAATGCTGGGAAGGTATTGGAGAGACTGGTGGTCTAGAATGTAGCGCAGGTTATGAGCGAGAGGAACTGGTTGCAGCATTATCAACATGGATTTAGGAAGGGTTATTAACGTGAGACACAGCTGGCTAGGCTTATAAAGGACTTGGCACAGGCAGTTGGTGAAGGGAAGCAGGTAGATGCCTGCTTCATCAATTTTTAAAAGGCATTCAAAAAGGTACCATGTGGGATGTAAATGCGTAAAGTTGCTGAATTGCTGGTAGACAAAGTTGTAGTGAGATGGACTGGAGACTTCCTCAAGAGGTGGAGACAGAGGGTAAACACGGGAGACTCCTTATCGCAAGAGGGAGAAGTGTCCTGGGGCACTTGTTGCTCATAATAATGACAAATGACATGGGAGTAGGTGTAAATGGCAAAATACGATTGTTTGCAGATGATTGACTGGATTCAGTTTCTTGGACGTACTCCATTGCAAATTGAATGACTGTCAATAAAAAATTAAACAAATAAAAGAAAACCATAATGTAAGCGGAGTATGCTTTAGTCAGCAAGATACATACACAACAAGAAATTCCACAATGGAATCGGGTCAAATAGGAACAAGGATCAAACAGATAATAAACAAAAATAATAACAAATAAAATAATAAACCAAGTAACATGTGACACAACGATGAGATGAAACAACAAACACAGCAAATATCAGACACGAACAGAAAAATAACAAAAAGACACAACAAATAGAAGAGACAAAACGCAACAGATATCGGACATATACAGAAAAGACAAACGACACAACGAAGAGACGAAACTAGACACAGTAGTTTTCCAGACAGACAGTGTTACGACGTTTCGGGAACTGGAATCTGTTCCCGTCATCAGGTAGACACACAGGGTTCAGGAACACGAGTGCGACTGATGAGGAGACTGGAAAAACCATGGGTTTATATACGGTAAGCCCACTTATCCTGCTCAGCCAATGGGAGACGAGCTGTCTCATGATTGGTCGCGCAGCATAGATTGACTCTGATTGGTTGTGATGGGTTGAGTGTGTTTTTGTTTTGTGCTGTAAAGTTGTTTCTTTCTTAACCAATGGGATCCACATATTTTTTAATTCAATACTCTGTTGACTGAAAATATTGCTATTGCTTGCCGATGATTGTGTTTTATATACGTAGAAATGGATGGAAGGAACAAGTTGCAGGATGACATTGTGGGCGAAAAAGAACAAAATGAGGAATGTCTTAGGGTGGAGAAGGCAGGTAGAAAAAGTGGTGTCTAGGGCTCTAGGTATGTTGTTAAGGGTATTGAAGGTGTTAGTAGTGCAGGAAAAGGCATATAAGATGGCAGCAAGGTGGGTGAAGGATAAATGAGAAGGCAAGGGCAGCCTGATGAGGATGAAGGAAACTCTCTGTCATATGTGAGGCTGAAGGAACTGGAGTGGAACTCATTGAAGGAAAGGAGAAGAGTCGAAAGAATGTACAGGATGGTTAGTGAATAAGGAGTCTGGGGTAAGTTACGCTGCCTGTTAACTAAGGCGGCAGAATACAGAGGATGAGATAACTGTGAGAAGATCCATGTGATATACAGAACACAGCAGGGCAGACAGTCAATGCTTAGGTCGGTGGAGTGGAATTTACATTCGGAGGATTTGGTGACAATGACAGGGGTTGGAAAGTTAAGGAAGTGATTGGTAGGTGATCGAGGAGGGGGTTGGTAGGGGATCGAGGAGGGTACAGCTTGTCTCAAGGTGATTGCCCAACTGCAAGTTGCTGTTATTATCATTATTATTAATTCTCTCCGAAGCACCAGTAAATACACAACTTCACTGAGTGAGGTAACATTTGCGACATGCCTGACAACACTGAAAATTTTGTGACAAAGCAGTTGAATGGATGTAATAAATTCGGTGGATATCGGACATATGTACATGTTTGGAAATATGATGTGTGGGATGAGTTCTAGACACACCTGAACACAACAATGCTCACCATAAATGTTAGTAGGCAACCCATAGCACATGGCCATATTTCAACAGTGTATTACAGAAAAATTTTAAATACACCGTTGGAAGGAAAATGTATAACAAATATCAATTGTAGAGTTCTATTTTTAGCTATCTGGCATATTTTATAGTTTCAAAATCAATTGATTCTTAAGTTTATAAATTTTTTAAAGCACTGTCGAGGGAAAATTGTTTTAGTGATACACTTTTAAGTAATTTCTTTCAGTTAATTAACATATAAAGCAAATTAGTGGTTATGTTACAGTTAATTTAAAACCATAAAGATGAGTACTAATATGTTGCTTAATGACTGAAAGGGCAGTTTCGCAGCCTATGTTGGCTCTTGCGACTTGAAGATGTTCTTCCATAAAGGAAAGAAGAAAAAAAAAAAAAAAAAAAAAA
>PNEQ01127125.1:0-15826 GCA_003012365.1 Medauroidea extradentata | reverse complement strand
TTAATGTTTATTTACTCACACATCTATAATTATGTGAAACATATCATGGCCCATTTAAGTGTACATCCACATATACTTTGACTTTAAATAGGACATATTTGCACATTGGTGTTTATTATCACGAAAATTAGTTTTTTGGTCCTCCTGAACAGTTGCTTTTTCGGACTAATGCCCTTTCTTAAATGACCGATTCAATTGTTATACATATTTTTAACATTTAAAACTTGTCTGTTTTGTCTGTTAGCGATGATTATAAAGATATTTGAGCAAATACTTACTTTGTACTTGAATTTTTCTTACATTTAAGGGTTTTAAATGGTCTACATTGATTATGCGACAACATTGATTTTGAGTCAAATTTTTTGGGAACAGTAAACCATTGTAAAATCGGGGTTCTACTGTAGTCAGTCCTCTATAATGGACCATATCACACTGTGCAAGAAAACAAAGCTCCCACAAGTGCTTCCTGGAAAGAATATATTGGTATGGTTACATCAGAGCAACATTGCAATGACAGAAGATCCGACAAAGAGAGAGAGCTGCTATAGATTGTGAAAATACATAAGCCTCAGCCTGTGTACACTGCGGATAAGATTTTAAATGACTAAGGATTTTCTGTTCTACGGTTACCACCCTATCACTGTGACCCTTAATCCAATCCAACTGATACAGAATTTAGTAAAACAAAAGGTTGCGGCAAGCAATGTGAGCAAGGTTTCACTGTCAACTATGAAATAACTGACACATAACTGTCTAAGTGAAGTGACACCAGATGACTGGAAGAAAGCATGCCTGCACGTAAGAAACGTTTCAGAAGAATACTGGCGCCGTGACGCACTGACGGACCAGGAGATTGAAAGAATAGGTACAAACATTGGGCTGGACAGCAGCGATGAAGACAGTGATCAGGAGCCGATCCACACCGCCGCTGATTCACAACCTGAGAGCAGTACTACAGATACCGCGGATGAATCTACAGATACGGCTGATGAATTCCTTCTAGATGTAACCTTTTAATGTTTTACTCAATGGTACGCCAGTCTCTTTCATTATTACTTTTATCCATGCGTTATTCTCTCTCCTCTGGTACTAGCAGCTCCTTCCCCTTACCACAGTAATACTAGTGCTAGGCCCTGGCCTGGGCCAGCAGAATAGTTTACGTGTTTATTAAGTTTCCCACAGTCATGTTTTTTGGTCCTAATTTTTTATGATTCCACAAAAAAGAGTTGTAAAAAAATGGGACGGCCATAATAACGAGGGTTGTAACATCAAGATTTTGTTGTATGGCAAGTATGGTTGCGAATCAGTTCCTTTTTTTTTTTTTACTTAAGTTATTTTATTATTGGAATTGCATTTTTTTTTTCTTTTCAAAAATAGTTTCCGTGTGGTTGTAATTAATTGAAGTAAATAAATTATTTCATAATCTGATATGGTTAATTTTCAAAAATATCTTGAAGTACGTTACAACCTCCGCCAACAAAACAGTATAGTTTGGCCAACAAAACAGTATAGTTTGGCCAACAAAACATATCAATACATCAAATTGGAGGCTCAAAATAAATTATACAAAAAATTTCCAAAAATTGTGGTTGGATGCTGTAAAACGTCTTGGGCTAGTCAAAATTGCTTCAAACTAGTGCTTTTGGGTTGTTATCTTAAAACACATCTGTACATCAAATTTGAGGTTATGTGTGTTATTTTGTATGTTCATTTATGAAGTTCAGTCCATATAATTTCGCACATGCATAATTTTTTTATTGGTTTTCTGAAAAACAACGCACTGGATTTGTAAATATAGTCAACTCTCGATGTAATGACATTGAAGTGAATCTACGACCTTTGTTTACTTCAGTATAAATACAGTGTTTCATCGCACAAACGTCGCATCTAATTTTTGAGACAATAGAAACTGTTAAAATACTATCATCGCATAATTGTTGCACCACAATGTTCTGTTTACGTTTCAGCATCATAGATGTTAACTACGCTCAAGTACGAAATATGACTTTATTTGAACAAAATGGTTGCTGCAAGAATTGATTATAGATAGTACCACAATATTACGCAGGAATGAAAGTGGAACATAGCGTTACTAGTTCAACAGTCCGCCATCTTGTGCGTTTGTCTTGCACATGGATTTTCCCAAATGAACGTAGTATATCTATGACAACGCAAAATAAAAATGAAGTTTGTAAACACTGCAACGGAAATAAACGGTAGCAGACTCGCAGAAGCAGGAAAAAAAACTTTAAGAGAAACGGAACTTAGAAAACGAAAATTGATATGTTTTCTAATAACCAAAAGTGTTTATTTAACGGTTAATACTGCTAATCACGAGATGTGTTTCCACCAAATGTGCATATTTAATTATGAACGAAACTAACCTAACCTCCAACATCTAGTAAGTTACAGAAATTTAGTCATTGTTTCAGATTTCATCTGTCAATAGTTCTGCTAAAAATATTGAGTTACTTTAATATAAACAGTGTTAGTGAAGAAAAATGTTAATTTGAAAAAAAAATTTTTGTACCACGCGAATTTTTTTCGAATAATAGTCGCACCTTTGATTTTATGCATCAAATTTGGCAAAAATATGCTACGACTATGTGGTAAAACATGATAGTGAACGTTGCCAATAACATAAATTCTTGCATCCGCAACATCCATTTTAGGATGTTATTTTCAAGAATGCTGCAATAATGCTTATTGAAATACAGTACAATCCGTCATAGCGAACACGGAAATAGCGAAAACACGGTTATAGCAAAGTCTTTTTGAGGAACCGTCAAAAAATTGCAAAAAAAATTCCATGAAAAATATGTATTTTATGAGTAGAAATATGTATGGTGAGTCGTGTGAAGCAGGCTTGCAGCGAGATTCGTGATCATGTGAAGCAGGCTTGCGGCGGTGTATGTGACCTTGTGAAGTGAGTAGGTATTTGTTAGTAGATGCAACCCTCGCACCACCACCCCTCAACCCCCCCACCCAACAACCCTCGAAGACAACTAGATAGAACTGTCACGTGAGTCATATTGTCTATCCCACGTAAGAATTCCGTGTTTTGACAGCCGATGCTACCAATTTTTTTAACACGTGCGTGCCAGACACGTGGCAACCATTTAAAACAACAGGACGTGATCGTATGACCTGATGAAGTAGTAGTGGCAGCCCTGATCAACAAATTGGTTACCTTCCATCGCAGACGCTGAAAGTAGTGTGTATTATACGTGAAAAATAAGTACGCATTTTGGAGGAAACGTAATATAATAACACGGCTTCGTATCCAGAATTAGTCAGTTAACTATTTTATTATATTCAAATCGCGCAATTTTATAACTAATTTACAAACAACCGCACCATTATCAGTTGACCTGTAACCAAAACAAAACAAAGCACGGCCATTTGCGAGTGTGAAACGTTACTGCGTTCGTGTGTGTTTGAGATTCTTATAATGTGTTAACTTTATTATTCTGTGCATATATGTAATATATTGTAATGTGTGGATTATAAAACCCAGCCTGTAATCGCCAATGGGTATTATGACGTCCGGCAACCAAAACAAAGAGCGGCCATTTGCGTTGCGAGTGTTTCAGGTTGAGCTTCTCGTGTGTTCGTGTTCGATTCTTGTACGGTGTTATTTTCATATTTTGTGCATGTAGGTAATTGTAATATACAGTAGAACCCTGTTATAACGTTTTTCAAGGGACCTGTGAAAAAAAGTGTTATATGAAGGAAAATGTTATAAGCAGGAATCAATATTTTTGCACCAATTAATGTATATTACACAAAAGTAACTTAAAATTTAATAGTTTATGTACAGCAAATAAGTCTATAATGAAATTAAATGAGGCTATTGTTTTGTGCTATCAGAAACATAAGGAATACATACATTGTGTGTACAATGGAGGCTTTCCCACTTGTCTTCTGTAGGTTCATGATAGTCATCTTTAGGATCACAGTCTTTAATATCACTATAATGTACACTTATGATACATTCCCAGTCATTAATTTGTTTTTTTACTGATTTTTTTACTCTACAGCTCAGTTATTTTATCTAAAATAATTCAGTTAAGAAAAATTTTACCTGCATTATGGTCAATGTCTGAGAAAAAAAAGATGTTATATGCAGGAAATGAAAATACCAGAGTTGTTATAAGCAGGAAATTAATGCATTGTGCTTTGTGGAGAAATAGTGGGACCAAAGAAAAGTGATGTTACATGCAGGAAAATGTTATATGCGGGAATGTTATAACAGGGTTCTACTGTATTGCAATTCAGGGATTAACATACGCGGCTTGTAATCGCTAACAACAACGGGATATTAAGACGTGATTCGGAAGACAGGAACTTCAGCTGGCTTGTCTACAAAAACATTCGCTAAATAAGATGTACGTAATCCGTCCAGACAAAAGTGCTACATAAAATTTTAAAAATATTACCTAACTTTTATTTTAACAGAATTTGTGGGTAATCGCCTACGGTTCTTGTTGTCTTCTATGTAAACATGCTTTTTCAAGGCGCCGGCTCAATAAATTCTTTTTGTAAGAAAATGTTCGTGTTTTTTTGTTTTAAGCAAGTAAGTGGTTAATATAAAGTCCACGTGAGATTTTGTGCTTACCGTCAGCTGCAAAAATTTAGGCCTACATATTACCAAAAGAAACGGCCAGAAGACGTACGCCTATATATTACCCGGTCATTAAATTGTACTTGTTTGATGACATGTGTTAATTAATCAACAAAATATTTAAACCTGATCTGGGCAATTAGGCCTACCCATGTTTGTTTATTACTTACGCTTTTTATTGATTTATTATTTCCGTTTAGGTTGTGAGAGCACAAATTTTTGCTATATAGCCTACAATAGTTACATGACTATAATAGACTAACACTGATATTTCAAAGGTAGGCCTACCACAAAAGGTAAGTTTGTTTAATAGTCTACAACTGGAAACTTAAACTAGGCCTATACGGCTTTATGATCTGATAGTACAGAACCAAATTAAAGGCAACACGAAAAATAATTGTAATAATTCTTGCATGAATTAACCTATTTTAATTATTATTAAAGTTTAAATATGTTTGCTTGCACTGTAATAAGCTCTTGAAACTTCAGTTTGCAGTAACCAAATAAGCTACTATTATTTTAATCTTTTTAGATGTCAGGTAGAAAACATAAGCTGCCCATACAAGTTTGTTTATTTCTGGTAACACCATTAAATGTTACAATTTTGATCAAATCTAGAAAAATCTACAAAAAAAAGTTAAATTTTAAATAATTGTATTAACTTAATATCATTAGAGTAGGCTATCCATTGCTGTAATATGAAATAATTCCATTAACATTGCCCACCTAACCCTAATAAGATCAATGAGCTTCTAGTATTGAAAATAAATTATTTGTCTGAGATCTAAAAAATAATCTCAAGAAAATCACAACACACTTCATATGTTATTGCAATCATAATATACCTTTACTGTTGACATATTTTGATTGTCAGCTGGAAAGCACATGGTGGTGGAAGGATACATAATGTTTTGTTTACATTGCCCTACTTTTTTATGATCTGTCAAATAATGGAATTCTTATACGGTATGGACAATACTTCTGCCTGGACACATAGCTTCCCTCCCCAAACTAAGCGCACATTGTTCTAAAAATATAATTGTGCCCTTTATTTCCCCCAACCCTTTTCAACCCAGGTGTCCGTTGGCTATGTTTCCATAGTTAATAATTGTGCTTTCAGCTTTCAACAGTGTTTAGTTTCACATACAGCTTGCATTTCGGAACTTAATTATTGATTACGACTTTGGATTACGATTTTGGATTTTGATATACGAACAGTCGAGCCATGCAACGACGCCATCGGCTACTACAACAACGCAACTAGGACAGTATTCTCAATGCCAACCAAAAAAAATTTTTTTAAAATAATTTTGAAGGAATAAAATGGAAAATATTAACATCGCAAGCAGGAAAGATTATTTAAAATACATAAGAAGCCCGAAATTTTCGGAAATGCGGAGGAATGGCGATAAAATGGGGAAGTTATTGAGGGGGGGAGGGGAAGATAAAGAGAGGAAGGCTTCGATGCCACACACACTGTTGTCAAGCGCTACCAAAAAGCTTCCGCTCAGCTCAGAAGACAAAACAGCTATTTGGAACTAGTCCATTGAAATGTTACATTTTTTAGGCCTTACCTTGCGTTTTTTAGAGGATGCAATTTTATTTTTTTGATGTGTAGGGGGGGTCAGTGTAAAGCTAAAAACAAGTTTGTGGGGTCGCCACTTTTGTCCCATGGCCGCCATCTTGAAAATAGGGGTTGAAATGGTTTTTACGATATATCTCTTAAACTACTTATTTGATAAAAAAAATTTGTTAACATTTTTTGTTGCAAATTAACTTCTCTACAACTTTGGTCCAGTAACTTTTTGTCGTAGAACTATAAATAAAAAAGTTATAAGCGAAAATGTTCAGAAATTCGAGAAAAAAATTAATATTTTTCGTTGTAACTTCTTTTTTAACATTTAACGAAAAAATGATATCAGACAATTTTTGTAGATCGTTTTTTGAGGAACAACTTTTATAACCTACATTTTTTCATTAAGTCAATAGCTAATATTTTACAGCGCTCCGAAGCGAGTACTATTTTTCAGTATTCTTAATTATACCTATATTATACGTGTGTATTAATAATGTGTCATCACTCATCAGTTATTGTTTTTTTTTTTTTTTAATTTTATTTGTTATTATAATTTTTTAAATTATAAATTTTGCATTATTATTAAAAATTTATTATTGACTTTTTCACCACCACCCACGAGGTAGAGTCTGGAGGCGCGTTATTTTTACGTGGTATCCCCAATAGGCATAATAAACGGTGATTTTCTAAATTAGAACTACTCCGTCCTCATTCTTTTCTATGGACCAGGCTACGGCTCAGCTTCTGATCGGCTTTCTGAATTAAATATCAGTGGGACAACTGGAGAAGGAAGGGGTGTTAATGTCGGCGGTTCATCATCAAATTCATTTTCATTTATTAATTCTGAGAGTTCCATTACGTTGCTGCAAGTCTCTCCAGAGCAATGGAAGCACACAGCAGAACATTTCAGCCCTGCTTTTCGACATCCACACATCGCTCCACAGTTTCCTGTGCATTTGAAAAAGATCAATTTTAGAAGCTCAGGGGATGCTGGAGGTTTAGAGTTCTGCACTGGCATCAATAATTTTCCACATTTTTTTCCAGCCCTAGTCTTCAGGATCATTATAATTACCAAGCCACGACTGGACCTGATGGTAGACTCGGAAAGTATGAAAGCGAGCTGTGTCTTGTGTTGGAGGAAGTGAAGATAAGTTAAATGTACTTTTTGTCACTGTCTTTGCGAATTGTTTGTATCTTAGGCTGTCAAGAGAATTATCATCTTTATTACCACTGTATAAAGAGAGAAAAAAAACGTTCACCAATTACAGCGAGCAAAGCAGGGTCAACTCTCTTGTTGAGAAACAAAGCCGTTCCACTAGCAAACTCTAAGTGTTTTTCCAGGGTTTTCACAAATTTCATTTTACCGATATTGTAAGGAGCTGAAATTGTGTCACATCCTGAAAAAGCACGAAGAAACAGCAAGTTATCTGCAATGACATCTCTGTATATAAAACCTGACGCACAATATAATTGTTCTGTTGTTCGTCCTTTTGATGGTTTTAAAAAAAATACATTTGCTTGTTTTCTACCAAGTGCTGTGAGCAATATCAGTATGTCAATATCTTCAGCTACAATAGTAACGGTATTAAATAATGGAGATGCAGCAAGAGCAGTGCGAACGATAAGAGCGTCTGCATCTGATTCTGCTTGGTCAACAGTGAAAAAGAGTCAATAATTAATTTGTAATAATATTGCAAAATTTATAATTAAAAAAATTATAATAACAAAGAAAATAAAAAAAAACAATAACTGATGACACATTATTAATACACACGTATAATATAGGTATAGTTAAGAATACTGAAAAAATAGTACTCACTTCGGAGCACTGTAAAACCTTAGCTATTGACTTAATGAAAAAATGTTGTTTATAAAAGTTGTTCCTCAAAAAACTATCTACAAAAAAGGTCTGATATCATTTTTTCGTTAAATGTTAAAAAAAATTTCATCGAAAATTATTAATTTTTTTCTCTAATTTTGTAAACATTTTCGCTTATAACTTTTTTATTTATAGTTCTACGACAAAAAGTTACTGGACCAAAGTTGTAGAAAATTTAATTTGCAACAAAAAAATGTTAACAAATTTTTTATATCAAATAAATAGTTTAAGAGATATATCGTAAAAACCATTTCAAACCCCTATTTTCAAGATGGCGGCCGTGGGACAAGGGTGGCGACCCCACAAACTTGTTTTTAGCTTTACACTGACCCCCCCCCCCCTTACACATCAAAAAAATAAAATTGTGTCCTCTAACAAACGCAACCCCAAATGTAACTTTTCAATGGACTAAACAAGAACTGCGTTTTCTGACTGAATAACGGCGGACATATGCTGTTTCTTCACTAAGAATATTTGCCACCGGCTGTGCTATACCTGAGTCACACGCACCATGCATACAGAAGAAATGCCTCTGGGAGATATGATAGAGCTTATCTCTGCTTAGCTTGCTACATCTCATATTTACTCCCGACCTTCAGCTTTTTGAGATAAGCAGCAAGGACGGCAGATGAGAGGATGCATTGGCGTTACCGTCTCCTGTCAATGCATTTGCTGTTCTGATTCACGTTCATGCTCACACAGTCATCGTACGTGTTTTTGTCTTTTAGTTTAATGGCAATTTCAACATTTACTATACACTAATTATAAATTACAATTTAATACACTAAGGGCCGGTTTCACAATGTCTGGTTATGTTCCGATTATCACCTGATTAAATTTTAAGTGGTGGTTAGCAGTGTTTTGTGTTTCTCAAGTTATGGTTAACTTAAAACTGTTGTTTAACTAGTGGTAACCAACGGTTAATTTAAACACAAGAAGAAGTACCGGTTACCGAGTTAACCGGACAATTTAATTAATATGGCAGATTGTGTTTTAAGCAACATTACATAACCCTTACGAATGAAAACATGGTTATAAGTTACAACATCAGAAAAAATAATCAAATGTAAAGTTATACTAACGTAGTCTTCATTTCTTGAATTTGTATTGAATATTATTTTCATTCGAAATGCATATATCACTGCCAATATAGACGTTGTTTCACAGCTAAGGTTATGGGAGACCTAATTTTTAAAAGATGATGGTTGCTAACAAAACTCAATTACGGTAAACCCAAACCGGATAATTTCCTGCCGATAGATGAAAATTTTTGTCAATATATTTTATCAGTACAAAAATATTAACTTACGTACTGTACTATTACGAGAAACGTGTTTCATGTTGTCACATTGTTAATTAGCCTCATAGAACATAGAGGATTAGATTAGCCTATTTACCTTAGGCTATGAAATGTATGTTGCAACTCTTTTCAATTTTTGTTCTAAATTTTGAGAGGAAGAAGTTAGTTTTGGTTAGGTTACACAAAATCCCACACATTATCTGTAAATGGACTTCAAAAAAGCATCGAATTTTTGTTAGCACATAAAGAATATTAAACACAGCACAACTTATATCTAAACTGTTTTTTATTAAACGATTCACACATGACAACAAAAATGCTGTAATTTTCAACGCCTCATTTGAAACAAAGATTGTTACTACTAAGAAGAAATCGTCAATTATTATTTGGCTTCATTCATGAGGTTATGTTCGCCGGAAATAAATAACACGAACATAGAGAAAATTCCTCGCAGTAATTTTACACAAATATAATCGAAAAATGCAAAACAAAATTTGGCAAAGTCATTAACGGTGAAATAGATTAGAAGTTTCGTGCAAGTCTGCTTACTTTCGTCCACGTTTATTACGAATTTTGACTTTCTCGTACAAATCTGTTGAAATTAATTTCTGTGGCATCCCACATTACGACATGAAGAATTGCATTCGCACTTTGCTATTCTTTTTTCGTGTCGATCTTCTTACGATTTTGTACCTCGCTTTTAAAATTTTGTCGGTACGAGGACACACGTCCGAAAGAGTGTTTGAACTCGGCTGCAACTGTCTCCCAATATTCTTCTTCCTGTTTCCACACCACTGCACCTGTCTTTACATTTCACAATATGGGAACATTTTTCAATAATGGTAATTACCGTATAAGTTTTTCTGAGGTAACTAAACTACCGGGACATTAATTTTTAACCTCTCTCGTCCATTGTTTACAAGCTAATGTTATCCGCGACTTAAAAACAGAGATTCAATGCCCAATCACAACGTAAAATGTCACTGCATGGTTGCCAAATTTACATTAACCAGCACTTAGCTAACCATAACATTTTTAAACGGGAGTAGTGTATTCAGAAACGCTATTGTTTTAATCAGCAGTTAAAAGTTTCTTTTATATTTATCATATGGTCAGATAACCAGTACTTTAAACAGACATTTTGAAACCGGCCCTAAATGTCCCATAAACTTGAGTGAGAAGCAATAAATCCTTGCGGGCTGACCGTTGCATTGTCAAAGTATCGTACACACAGACAGGAATAACGTGGGAGCAAGAGTAAGTCACTTTTTTTTTTCTTGGAATGAATATGTTTGGACAGTTGAAGGAGAAGAAAGAAAAATAAAAAGTAAAAAAAAATCACGGGTGATGGGCCGTGTCAAAACGAGCATGTCTAGCTTCAGCATTGCTTTTCAACGAATAGTCTATCTAGATTTGGTAGGGTAGGTAGCGTAGGTCAGACATGTTTTCTGTTGGCACACTGCTGGAATAAAATCAAACTTGTGCCCTTGCTCAAGTCAGTGCATACATGTGCGCACTTCTGTTACTACTAATTGGCTTCTAACTTAACTTCGTGCCGCCTCTAAACACACTACACTACTAGTGCGCGAAAATAAAACAACTACTACCAATGTTGGCGTCGCTTATTTTTGCTGGCCAATAACACTACAATTGCCTGCCCAACGGACAAGTGAACAATTACATTCACCCATCCAAGCTGACTTTTATATGTCTAGGGCATGCACACAATGATTCGACGCGTGCCGCAGTGTGAAAGGGCACACAGAATTATCTTCAGAGCATGCATGCTAAAATAAATAAATTGCTACACTCGTCAAACTGATTACATTGGTCTGCAGCGACCGGCAGTGTAATCATGTTGACTGCCGACACGTGCACTTTTGCCGCACGACCGAGTCACGGTTGAGGCAGCCCAGCGATAGATAACCATAGTTACATGACAAGGCAGTGATTTTGGCCCGTTCTGACTTAGCGAATAGTTGCACCCATACTTGTTGGATGTCACTGTAACCAGCGCATACTTACCTGTTAAAATAAACCTATACTTCTTTAAAATATGATACAACTTTATAATTAAATAAGATTAAAGACAGTTTTAATAAAATTTTTGAGTTTTAGGGGTCAGAATCTGCCAAATTCGGCTATAGCGAAGACACTGCTATAGAGAAGTTCGAACCCAGAACCATGACATTTCGCTATACCGAGACTCTACTGTAGTAATATTTTACAGTAGAGTGAAGTATTTTGAACAAATAGATATACTGGAAGTGGATATAAGACTTCTCTTTGGCTAAAAATTAAGCAAAAAGGTCGCTGGCAATACAGACTGTTACGGCCGGAACGACTTTTTTGGAAGTTATTTGCAAGAATACTGCAACAAAGTTTATTAAAATAGTAGTATTTTTCAGTACAGTTAAGTATTTTGAATGAATAGATATAATAGAAGCGAATGTATGAACTTCCTTTAGCTCGAAATTAAGCAAAAACGTTGATGCCATATAGATTATTGCGCCCGAAACTATAGTTTTTGGAAGTTATTTGCAAGAAACCCGCAATAATGTTTATTAAAATATGTAGTAATATTTTTCAATTTGGATGACATATTTTTAATAAATGATACTCTGGACGTGCAAATACAACCTTTTATAGCTCAGCATCACGCACGAATTCATGATAATGAAACATAAATATCATTGGCAACGTAAATTAAGTGCCAGCAATGTTGGCATTTCGAAACTATTTACAAGGTACTATCGCAATGTTGTTGATTGTAATAGTAAAAAGATTACAGTACGCACAAACTTTGCCGCCAACTGTAATTCATGTTGGCACAACATACGTTTTTGATAAAGCTGTTTGCCTCCTGGGACCTTGTCTTGGCAGCGAGCAACCACACACATGTGTACAGTCAAACCCCTATCCATCATTTTTCAAGGGACCAATGAGAAAAACCGACGCATCCGAGAAAACGAAACATGCGGGAACCACATAATCTCCCTTCCCCGCTACTTAAAAAAACTAAAAACATAACCTCAAAAACTATTAATATATCCACCACATGAAAATTTGCTTCAAATATGTGTGTATTGAATATGGTCGTAGCTTCATTTGTATTACCGACGATTTAGTTTAACGTCAAAGGTGGCAATCTGAGACATTTGACAATGTCAGCATGCTTTTCACCGGGACATTTCTCTACCTCCTTTATTATTTCAAGATATTCTTCAAGTGAGCGAACAGATTTTGAAGGCCACGACATTCTTACAGCAATAATTTATAAATACATTTCACAGGCCTTAAAATAAAAATAGTGTATGTACTCCACTTGTTAACAAAATTCAAAAAACTGTTTTTGCTATCTAAACAAAAAACGTAACAAGAACGAGATAAGTATTTACAAGGCGAAACATAACCTCTCCGACTCGTGCGCTTGCACTCGGCTGCCTTCGGCTTTACTCGGAAGTGCACAAAATGGCGGAAGAAGTTTCCCAAAATTCTTGACTTTACTGCAATTTATTCACTTAACTTTACTGAAATGTGAAAATAAAAGCACACATTTACAATAGAACAAAATGAATTTGTACAACGTGTTCGAAATCTATTGAAAATAATTCGGATATCAACATAAAAAAAAAATATTTTCTCTATAAAAAATTAAGTTTTTCTGTTGGTGGCAACAAGTTCGTTTAACGAAAATAGAGCAATGTCTGTGTTTACACATTCAACCTACAGTACGTAAAATGTTTCTTAAAATAAGATGAACGATTGCCAAACACATTTGAAACAATAACGGTGAAATTTATAGTCAAAACAAACCAAACACATTACGTTCGTCCGTGTTTTTGGCAACTGTAAATGTGTGCCTTGTGCGGTTATGTTCCATTCTTTACGCCTGTTTGTTTCGAGAAGTTTATACGAGCGTGGTATGAAAACGTGAAATGTAAGTTAACTTTTTTTTTTTTTTGGTGAAAATGTCTGAACGGTCGATGCAGGAAATTTATGTATATATGAACTATGAACTATCCATGTGGGTTTATTTAACATTGTTCACATAGGCAATTTGTCGGGACCGTGAAAAACGATTGATGGATGCAGGAAAACTAAAGAAACGGGAACGATGCAACGAGGTTCCACTGTGCAATAATTTGTGCGCGCAAGGACCTATCTGGAAAGTGGTCAGTTCAAAAACAACATACACGACGCAGCTTCTGCGTCACTTGCGCCACTTTTGACCACTACCTAGTCACAGCTCCTGACGCTTGCTCAGAAGAAGGGACGTGATAACACTACTCCCTTTGTTTTACAATGCTTTCTATTCTCTAGCTCTGCCGGCCATGTGAATATAATGTTTGTATAATGATCCTACTCCCTGCACAAGTTATTTACACACTTCACCAATGTGCAAGGAGAGGGTTTCGATACTCAGTTTCAATTTGTTCATCAATAGTAAACAATTACAAACATCAAGATGTTGATCATTGTTAATAAACTTGGATAACACATTCACAAAACAACTTAAAGCCTACACAATGCTGTTTCACATTTTCTTTTCACCTATGTATACAAGTGTATCCACAGCTGATATTTACGGTCGAGCGATTGCGTGTTTGCATGGGCGCGAGTGCACGTGTGGGTTAGTGACTCACACCAGATGTGCTGTTGTCAAGTGTCGTACTGACCTATGCCACGCATATCTGAGACGTGCACCCGATGTTTGGTAGTGTCAATTGTCAACTGTCCTACTTTCACTTGTCAAAAGAATAATGCTTTATAAACTTTACTATGTACAGTGGAGCCCCGCAACTACGACAAGCGATAATCCTCGAGAATTTTGTCGTAGTTGCGTCATTGCCGTAGTTGCCGAAATTCCCCTTTTTAACCCCTAAAAAAATTTTTTTTTGTTCAAGTCCGTGTTTTTCTTGCTCTAATACCGTGTATCAGTGTTACTCTCATTTCATTAATAACACTGTTTTTTAAAACAAAGTAATGTTTTTATATTAAACGCCGACTTTTTCTGAAGATTTTGATACTAGATAATCCTATAATACCCTCCCCAATTCGTGTTGAAAGATAGAAATAAAATTGAAAACGGCGATGGCGCGAGACCAATATCGACTCGAGTGTGCTGCGCTCTGTGCTAAGCGTCGGCAACTAAAGAACTTGTACTGTAGCGCATTCTGACGGAACTATTAGTCTTAGTTTCTGAGCTGTCCACTGGGGCGCTTCATGCGCCATTAGCTTCTACGGCACAGCTCGTGCCTGACTGGCGACTGCCTGTCTTTGTAGTATAATATTAGTGTTGCGAACTGGAAATATTTTATGATTGTTAAGTGTTTAAACGCTCGATACTTATATTTCTATTACGTTAAACGCTTCTACAGGATTGTACTGTATAATAAACCCATTTTTTCAAAATCACGAAAAATTTACAGTGCGCGACATAACTTGCCGACTGCGTGCAGACCAAAATAAAAACAATACCTACCCCAGACGTATTAATTCGACTTCTCTGCTCACCAGAAAACAAAAATAAACCACAGGAATATAAACACAAACTTCTTGTTGGCAAGGAAAATGAGTTGCATGAATGTAACGCGACATATTTTTGGTGTTGGGCATAGTACAGTAAGTGTTGAATGTAGCAACGGTAATTTTTTAGCGCACGGTAATATATTTTCAGCGTTTTGTTACGCAAAATCACGGTAAAATGAAACTTAGTAATATTTTAATTGTACGGCATCTTTATTTTTGATTAAATGATATACAAAGTGCCTAAACATTTCCTACAAATACAGAATCAAAACCGTAAATAAAATCGTAATCCAATATAATCGCGCACAAATGTCGTCAATAATCAATCCAGTCAGTTCCAAATAAAATCCAAAGTCGAAATCCAATAAAACAAAGCCAAGAAACGTATGCAATATCACAAGATGTATCCAAAAACCAAGCTACGCGCGAACTGTGTAAACACACAATGTGAATGACAAGGGCGACGCACGAGACAAACAAAGGGTTTTTTTTTGTGTCGCCCTCTCATTCGCTGACCTTGCTCGGAATCACAAAGGAGGGTATAACGGCTGAAGAGGAAAACATGAGCTGCTTGGCTATCACTGTTGCTACGCACGCAGTCGATGTACAGAGCAAGCTATATGCTGTTCACGGTAAAATGAACACTTTTCAAAACCATTTCCATGAGAACAGCAATCAATAAATATATTTTGTAGTGGTCGCGAACATAAAATTTTAGTTGAGTTTAAAATATACGCTATGTCTAATATAAAAACGGAAATGTTTATCATAAATAGGCGACGGAAGAATGCAAATCGGCCGAGAGAAAACAGTAACTAGGTGCTCAAAAGTGTTCATTTTACCGTGAACAGCCTTTACGCGTAGGCTGTAGACAGTGCGCGTGGTGTGAGTAGGAGCAGAAACGGAGAGGGAGAA
>PNEQ01127123.1:0-15825 GCA_003012365.1 Medauroidea extradentata | reverse complement strand
TTAGCTACAATATCTACTCATTAAATGCACGGGGGCTGAATGTAAGATATAAAAAAAGTAATCTTAGTTATAAATACCTGCGAGTTAATGTCTGGTTTCTGTCCATCGACTAATCTAAACAACACGCGCTATTGCCGTTACGCATCTCGTAAATGAGGGCATATTTTATTTGAATTTGTAACGCAAAACCGCCACTACATCCGACATGACACGCGCTATTGCCGTTACGCATCTCGTAAATGAGGGCATATTTTATTTGAATTTGTAACGCAAAACCGCCACTACATCCGACATGACACACGCTATTCAATAATTCAAGTTTCGTTCAGTTCTACTGCCACGAACAACGGCTACGCACTTCAGAAACAATAATTAACGTATTTTCTTAACATGTGAAATAAAAAGTATGTTGTTTTTAGGCTGGCAAACGTAAAACATAATATACATATTACCGATGGTTTCACATCATTTCGGCAATGATACTCAAAGTAATTTCCAATACTTTTGAATGTGTATATACTCAAAACGGGCAAACGCACACAAATGATGCAACCAAATATGCAACTTGGCGGCGAGAACCTAACTCTGATGCCACCTGTTGGTGGAGTTTTGAACTGTCTGAAGCGCGGAGCAAGCTGTATCGACCACGGCGAGTCGAGGTCGACGAAAGCGTCACATAATTCTCGCGCCAATCGAGTCTAATTATAATGTATGTATGAATGTCAATAAGATCATAAGTAAATAATTTGAAGTGTATTAAATACAGACAGGTCGAGTTCGTCATATGTTCTTTCACTAATGTTGTATTCAAATACGAAAATACACGGAACTACGTACATTAAATCGCTACCAACCATACAAACAGTAAAGTAACTCTTGTTAGTGGTGATGTATATGCAGTAACGGCTAGTGATTTTTTTCAAAGGTTAAATCTTTAGTGCTCACTTTATTCTGAATGCCCTATAAAAGTAATTATTTGTATTTAATACAAATGTGACCTGTTTCATATTTTCATCAATTCTGGTTAGTTTATTTGTTTTAAACTAAGGCAGGTGGCTAGAAAATTATACAGATGCCCATAAATGTTTACTCTGATTACATACTCTTATAACTTTTGAATGGGTACACATAAACAAATACAGTATGCTTTGAAATGAAAATTCATGAACTCACAAAGTTTTTAACCACCTAGAATAGCACTCAATAAACCTCAACATGTGCACCCCTGGTAGCACGCAAAATATCCAACCAGTACTCTATCTCTTGCCACACATTCCGCAACATTTCCGGCGTGATACCAGCAGTGGCATCTTTGATGCGCTGTCGCAATGTCACAACATTGGAAACATTTGTTTGTTACACAACATATTTAACGTACCCCCATAGAAAAAAATCTAAGGGCGTAATGTCCGGAGATCTGGGGGGCCATGCAATTAAGCCATCTCTGCCAATCCAACCATGTGGAAAGGTTTCATTTAGATAATGGCGAACATGAAGAGACCAATGAGGGGGAGCGCCATCTTGCTGAAAGATAACAGACTGCGACATTTCCTGTAGCTGAGGAATGGCCAAATTTATCAACATGTCTAGGTACACATGTCCAGTAATGGTTTTTTCCAGGAAGAAAAATGGGCCAATTACTCGGTCACACATTAACCCACACCACACATTAACCTTCGGACTGTTCTGAATTTGTTCTCATACAGCATGTGGGTTTTCTAATCCCCAGACATGGACATTGTGCCTGTTCACACATCCGCTGACATGAAAGGTAGCCTCATCAGAAAAACACACACGATTCAGGAAGTCATTGTCGAAATCAATCCGCTCCAACATGTCGGTAGCAAATTGTTCACGTCTTGGACGATCGTCTGGCAGTAATGACTGCACAATTTGAACTTTGTACGCATACAGTTTTAGGCATTTGCGTACCACTTTGTGCACTGAGCTCCTTGGCTCTTCAAGTTGGCGTGAAGCCTTTCGAATCGATTTCTTTGGTGACCTGAATGCCGTTTGAACCGCCTGCACAGTCTCGTCTGAAACAGATGGCCTGCCACTGCTTGTGCCCTTCTTAATGGACCCAGTCGCTAAAAATGTTTTCATCCATGCCTTTATTAATTTGACATCAGGTGGTTTCTTTCCGTAACGGGTCCTAAGCATTCGCTGCACTTGGATAGGTGATTTTGTTTCTACCAGCCACACAACACACTGCGCTTTTTCCTGCAGGGAAGCCATTTTGATGTTACAGCTTAGCCGCGCTCCTAGCAGCTGGTGTAGTGAACGGGGCACATCTGTAGAAAAACTTTATGGTTTAACGAGTGGATCTGTAACAGAAAGACACAGCTGGTATCAATACAATAATTATGACCTTCTGAAATCAGGGTAAACATTTATGGACATCCTGTAGTTTGTTACTAAAAACAGTTATGTAATCTTAATGAACAATTGAGATAAAGTTTCTTAAGTACTTACAGTATTCACCCATGTACCACCCACCCCCTTGTAAGAAGACTTGCACTCCACATTTTCAACATACCGTGTGAAATTTCCAGACCCTTTGGAACGTAAGTATCCTATTTAAAATTGTTCGCCTCGGAGTCGCGTAAAGTACTGCGTATAGTTGTAGACACTTATTGTTTTCACCCTTTTGGTGAAAATATTTTTGCACATTTTATTCTTCTACCTGTACAACTGAATCAGTCCCCTAGCAGTTGGCCACTTGTGTCTGTACAGAAATGTTTTTTACTTAACCAATTGGATATACATTACTGCAATGCAGAGCTGTTGTGATGTTAAGGCAAACACAACTTTTAAAGTCATTCACTCGTGTAAATGGATGTCAGCTATAAAGTTTCACAGATGTATTCAAAATAAACATGTACAGTAATATGATTGTATTAAAATGGCAATAAACATGTTAGCTAATCAGAAAGTGTGAATGACAATGACAAGATAATTTTGACATAAATGTACAATGACAGGGAAAATGGTAGACAACCCAGCTTATCTAACCTGATTTATCTCAGTTTTTCTTTCCTTTACGTACAGTAAACCCTCGATCTAATGACACACCCCACACGGTGCCAGATAATTATCTATATCATTAGATTGCCGGTTGATTACTTACCAAGGTATTTAATTTTGACCCCCCCAAAATTTTCTTAAATAATTTTAAAGTGTGCTTTTCTTAAAGTTTATGTAGGACAATTATTACAGACTTAAGAAACATATTTCGTATTGAATTAATATTTTAGTATAATGATGAGGTGTCTTGCAAATAAAATGATACCCCATAATCCCAAAATTACACGCTCCTTGTTTCCAAAAATATAAAGAATGGCGAGCACTGCAAAACTGCTCTTACTTGATCATTTGTAGCGTAAATAATAAGTATAAATTACTTAATGTATGGTTAAAAAATTGTAGACTATTTAAGTCAGAAAAGATATCCTGTAAAAACTAAAAACAACTTCACGTCACAAAAAAAAATAATTGTAAACTGCATGTGACGCAACTCTTCATGCAGTAACTCCTTGCGCTGCTGGCCTACAAACTGATACCGCACACGTAAATACAACCTTTCTTTCTCATCATAAAAAAATTTTAATGTAAGAAATATAAACACAACTTCTTGTCGGCTCAAGATAGACCATGAGTGCAGTCAATTTTATATGTTGCGAGAAGTAATAAGTTTGAGAAATACATTAGTGGCCTACTCTTATTTTTAGCATGCATGAATTTATTTGTGTTCTCTGCTTGAAAACATAGCACCTTATTTACAGAATATAATTTGGAGCAACTGGTAGCTGTAAAAGAAACTCCACAAATAAAAATGCATTCGAATACCACGTATCCACAATGAAAATATTTAACAGCCAGCCTTGAGTGTTTTTTTTTTTCAGATAGGCCAACTTATCTCACTAAATAAAATAACATTGTGCACGTAGATACATTTAATAACATTTTTAAGTTAGGCCTATAACTGTGCAGTGCCGTAAACTTAAAGTATGCCATAAACATAAAAGTAACATATAAAATACCATACATAGAAATTAACAACGAAAATGTAAAGTACACTAAGATATGGTAATCTGCGCATACACGAAAACAAAGCAAATACAGTAGCAAGATTAACCAATAAATGTAAAGCGATATGTGTATGTGTGACAGTTCTGTAGTCAAGTTTGCTGAAGTGACACACAGCAGTTTGCTGTATTGAATGCCTTCTGGCACCCACAATATATCTGCTTTAATCTGGGTTAGTTTTGACAGTTCCGCATTAAACCCGAATGTCACCCAGGCATTTTCCTGATCTCTGCTTTAAACTGATACGTTTTAAGTGTTTGTTCAATGAAGCGCTAACAGTGTTTAACTTTTTGACGAACTGTGACAGTTTTATTTTGTATTGTAAGTTGTAAACGCACGAGCAGAGTTTTGAATTTACATACGTATTGCTTAATATAAATACAATTACCCTACAAATCTAAACACGAAACCGAAAACCAAAACCGTAAATAAAATTGTAAGCCAACATAATTCCACGCAAATGTCGACAAAAATAAATCTTATCTGTTCCAAATGCAATTCAAAGCCAAAAGTCGTACTTATGAGAGCACTATCATGAGATGTATCCAAAGCCAAACACCATAGGAACTCCGAACGTCAACTGAAGGAGCATTACTATTTACAGGTACGAGAGAAAAATCGCTACTCCGGGGAACCACAGAACAGGGTGCGAAACTGCACAATAAAAATAACATACACACTTCCCACTTACACTGTACACACCAATCAATATTTGTTGGTTCATCAGTAGCTACCAGTTTGCACCATTTGAAGAAATAGGATTAAAAAAATACGTAAACATTTTTTATGTTATTTAATAGTTAAATTTTTTTTAAAACTCTGAAACGTCCAAAGAGCGACCTTACAAACAGAGACATCCTTATAGTTGGCAACACTAGTTGTAATTATGGTGGTGAAAATGTGGAGGACATGAAAGTGGCAAGATATTAAACTGTTGCGTCACATGCAGTTTACAATTTTTTTTTGTGACGTGAAGTTGTTTTTAGTTTTTACAGGATATCTTTTCTGCCTTAAATAGTATTTTTTTACCATACATTACGTCATTTATACTTATTATTTACGCTACAAATGATCGAATATGAGCAATTTTGCAGTGCTCGCCATTTTTTATATTTTTAGAAACAAGGAGCGTGTAATTTTGGGATTATGGGGTATCATTTTATTTGCAAGACACCTCATCATTATACTAAAATATTAATTCAATAATAAATATGTTTATTTTAAGTCTGTAATAATTGTCCTACATTAACTTTAAGAAATAGCACACGACATGAGCTACTACTGGCTATTACCGTTGCTGTGCGCACATCAGGTGGCTAACTGCGTAGCTTGTGGAGTGAGGGAAGTGCAGAGAGGAATGAGCATGGTGAAGGGAGTAGGGGAGGAGGAGATAAGGAAGCGTTAGTCGTCACGTCTCACATGTCGATGTTGCGCGGGCGGCCTAACCCACGCGGCACACACTTCAACTATATTCCAGCCAAAGTTTCTAACATTTTACCACAGTTTTGTGTTTCCTAGCTGCATATCACTAATTTATGATAAGTGCTGTATGTTATTGTTTAATGTATACAAAATTATTTATAAGTAACATTTTACTGCAATCTATTGCACTTTGCTTAGCTTTGATATATCATTAGATTGCTGATGTCATTAGATCTGATGTCATTAGATCTGATGTCGTTAGATCGGGGGTTTACTGTATTACTGATGAAGTTGCTGGAGCATATATTTTGTGATTAGTTCTTGAGCTTTTACTATTTCATCAAATTACTTCACAGGAAAATTTAACGGTTTACAGAGCCAGGGCTCTAGATTCTAATGTTAGTTCTATCGTGGGATTTGTTATTGATGAGAGTGTTTTCGACCAGCCGTTAGTGGACTGTGTTGCAACATAATGTAGTTTAGATTTTCTACGTCAGTAATTGTAGTTCACTTGGCTAAGCTCCCTGGTTTGCTGTTAACCTCATGTTAGTACAAATATTGCTGAATTATCTGTAGCGTATTCCAGTGTCGAAAAAACTTTGTACAGAAAGGAATACATACTATGTACTTGCAAGTAGTCAAATATTTCTTATAAAACAGTGGATGCCAGCTGCAAAAGCAGAAATTGTGATGTGATTCTTACCACTTACCACAGTGCCATCTTTGTGCTTCCTTCTGTTTCACACATTCTAGTATATATCAACGTACAGCTATACTACATTACAGTTTAATAAAAATTAATTATAAGTGTGTAAATTTTTATTACAATTTCGGCAGAAAATTATTGAATATAATTATTTGGCGTAAGAAAAAATTGCAATTGTATGCAACGAAAGGAAATCAGAACTCAGTTGTTCACATTATAGGTTGCGATAAACTTCTGGGCAGGCCTGGACACTGCTGTTTCTTACTGACTCGACCATCTGCCAGTTCTTCCCGTAGTATGTCCATGGCTTTTTACATTGCATTTTTTATATGTTTATAGACTATGTCTCCTATTTCCCATTTACAATAGAACCCTATTTTAATATGTTATAGGTATTTGAATATATTTTTTGGGAATCAAGGAAAAATGTCTTATTAACCAGGAAATTTATATAAATGAGAATGTTGTTTTATGACTTTGCTGTATTACACACTTGTCTGTCTACTTGTACGTCTGAAACAGGTGGATTGTTTTACAATATTTCTATTTAAAATAATTTCCTGGTTAATAATAATTGTGAGATTTCACTAGAAGTGTTAATAATGGTTCTGCCGTGTTCCATTCTCATTTTAAACTTTGTTTCTTATCAGTGTTTTTCTTTGAACATTGTATTCTACTGCAACACAGTAAACATAACTACATATTGTATGAGTGCGTACTGTTTGCATGTAAACAATTAAATTTGGTAAAATGTTGGTTTGTATCATTACGTATTTATTGAGTTATGTTTGTGCTAGTATGTTTGTAAAATATTTAAAATTGTTACATTAATTGTAATGTTTTGGAAATCTGGTAGTTTTATTGGTTCTTGCAATATTAGCGGTGGTCCTAGTCATGCTTCAAGTAGTGTATTACTAGTATAATCATATTTAAATTACAGGGTGTAAATAATCTGTGTGGACAAATTTCCTAAGTTCTTCTTACTACTGTTAGTGAAATTTTTTAAAAATATTTTTTACAGTATGCATCCTTATTTTGTAATGTTGGGATCAAGGAGAAATTTTGATATTTTCCTAGTTGTTCAATTTCAAGTTAAAAAAATTTTGCAGAACGCTGTTTCACGTGGAATTCTTGTATTTGACATAATTTAAAGAAATTCAATACATACCTGTCATGATATTCCTCAAATACATCATCATATATGTTAGTAATAATTTTCACTCGGTGTAATAATAATAATAATTATTATTATTATTATTATTATTTACTTGCAAACAGATAATTGATGTAAAGGAGTTGTGAACTGCTAAATTTTCCAACACGGTATTTCTTACTACTTTTTTAATGTTCACAAATTCAAGCATTTATTAGTTTTAATTCATTACTGGTTTACATTATTTTGATTCCAAAATGTTAGATTGTTATTCATAAAATGTTGTTTTGTGAGAAAATCAAATAAAAACTTTTAGTGACTAGAGATTAAGTACAGTATTGCTCCCTAAAATATTTGGTGCATGTAATAAAGAACTGAATGTAGAGAGAGTACGAAATATTGTTTGTACAATAAAATGTTATGTGTGCATTGGGACATACATGTGTACAGCATTTCCATTCAGGTCAGCGAGTGATATACAGTACTAGGATATTAAAGACAGTAGGTACCTTGCAAGACTTCTGTTTCGTTTGCAGACACTAGTCTTTTACAATGATTATTGTCATAATACTTTATTTAAATAAATTTTTGCAATAGATGTAACTAAACACAGTCTCGGAGATCTGCTTCTTATTGCGACCTTGCCCGCATATAATAGTCGTAGCAGAAAACGGTTGATATTTACTTTAATTGAAGGAACTCTTTGTACACCACATTAGTAGTTCGGCCATCAAGTTTTAGGCTAACCTAGTTGCTTGTTGAGCTTTCTCTGCAACAGGCTAAGAAGCTATAGCTACCCATGTGAAAAGGAGTCCTAAGTCCATCCCTGCCACTTTTGGTGGCTGTACTTGAGCCTTATTTGTACAATGTCATGAGTTAATATACTATGCACCAATTTTAAGTTATCAGTATAACTTACTGTGCAATTTTTTCGGATTTGAAACTTCTTACAAAAAGTATAAATCTAATATTCATAACCACAGGATAGAGGAGTGAAATTCTTTTCATAAGACAGTTTCAACGCAGAAACATTTTTGTTATCTAGTTAGCAATTTGCACATACAGACAGTGGGAAGGAATTGTAGTCTCTTATATGTGAAAAGGTAATCAGACTGTATAAATACGTGGTATGAAATATTATTTACTCCGAGCACAATCAGTGATGACTGTGGCCTCAATTACATATATTTTTTTTGTAAAACCTTTACTTGAAGCTTAGTGCCAGTGGGAAGTTTTGTGGGGGCTTAAGGTCTTGCAGTAACATTACTGGTGCTCCATGCTTGAGGTTAATCTTGTGAGACTGTACGTCATGTGGGCTGATGCTACTGAGGGTCTCCAGAGGATCACCTCTCTAAACTATTTCATCCAAGTGTCACTAATTTCATCAATATTGTATTTCTTAGGTGTCTTAGATTTGCTGTTTTCACAACCTTACAGAATATTCACGCTCTGAATTTAGATAGAAGCCACAAACAACCGCGCTACTTAATGTCAGAATAATTAATTAGAAATAAATAAAATATTCCTTCTTTGGACACACAAAGTTTATAAAATAATGTGTATTGATATTATTTGCAAAATGTAACTCTGCATAAATTATTTGATGATGATTATCTTTGCTTTTTTGGATTGTCTGCCTTGAATGGTTTCCACAATAATCTTCCTTGAGGTAATTTATTAATTTTATCCACTAACTTGACTGTTTTAGGTATTTCGGTAATCATAATTCTTATGCAAACAACACCTCAATATCTGAACTTGTTAGATAAATATCACTAGCTAATTAAAATCATTAACACTTTTTCAACACATTATAGAGGTTGTATTTCAAAAAAATCTTGCAATTATGTTTTTGACATTACGTAACTGATATCCTCTTTGTTGGCGATAGATAAATCAAAATAAGGTTTCTGAACGTGTCCAAAGATGTCTACTTTATACAATAAATGTAAAAACATTAATAAGAAGGTAATTTTGTATTGTAAAACAGTGTTAGTGACCAAATGATATAAACAGGAAAACATCATAAGTGGGAATGGTATTAGTGTGTTCTACTGTATTTACGTAATCATCATAAGTGAAAAGCAACTCTTTATCCCAACTAGTTAAATGAAAATCAAGGATTTATCTAAAACACATTCCATAATTCCCCCCTTCCCCTTGTGACAAATATTATCGGAAAACCTGTGAATCACATTTTAGGCTATTTTACTGGTGTCAAATTTATTCAAAAACGTATGATGATAGCACATTGGTTTGAGAAGTATTGACAATGCATTGCAGACTTTTATCCCATGTATGTACTGTAATTGATTATGTAATATCCAAAACATTTTTCTCACTTTTTTTTTACCCTTCGGTGTCACATTCTCAAAAACTCTAATATATGTTTATGATATTTACATAAACATTATTCTTAAACAAAGAACACTTTGATATCATAACTGGTTTGATAGATATTGAGGAATAATAGATAACATAGTTCATGTCTTCACCCTCAAAGAAATCTAACTTCGAGCTACAGATGATTCATAAACAGCATATTAGGGTACTCTTCTTTTCCATAAAAAAATATATTACTCATCTTTTCACCCCCTGAGGTCAAATTTTGAAAAATTCAAAATCGCTTTTTTTTGTATTTGCACAATTCATAATTTTGAAGCAAAAAGCAACTCTGTATCTCAGAGGGTTTAATAGGTGTAGAGGTTTAATCAAACAAATATACATATAATGTCTTTTCACCCCCTCAATAATGTCTGAATTTTGAAAAATGTTTAAAATTGTTAAAAGGCGTTATTAAAGGCAAAATGAGTGTCCCGTGGAAGTGAAAGTCATTATGATAGCGGATAGACAATTAATAATCTAAACACGTTTCACTATTTTTAACCATTTAAGAGTAAAATTTTGAAAAATTCAGTTATTGCTTTCCTAAGGCTTGAAAGGAACCCATGTGAAAATTTCACAGTTTTAGGTCCAGTGGTGCGGGCTATGTCTTGATATGTCAGTCAGTCAACCCTTTTATATTCAGAGGTATGCAATACATTTTACAGTACCTTGCGTAAGATATTCTGAGCTCAGTACTTATGTATTACATATTTGGCAACAAAGGGGTGTCACATGTACACTTTCAAGATGTCAATGCATTCAGATGATGAAAAGGTTTTGCCTGATTCCCAATTTTTTTTAAAATTATATTGATGATCCAATCTCTAAACTTTGACTATAGTAACAGAAATACGGCGTTTGTCTTTGCTTCAAAAAATGTTTACTGTTGCGGGTATTATATTCTTACAACAATTGGAATAAACAAATCTTCCTGAAATGGTGCTAATTTATTAACTAGAGATGCTTTTTGAAGAGTGACGTGAAATAAATTAACTGGAGAGGAAACAATTTCCACTCTTCTTTCAGCAAGTAATATTAGGTAATTTCCATGAAAATGTAACATTTATTCTCTTGCATTGTAGATAAAAAAGGTTTTTAAAAAACATGAATTTTTTACATATTGTACCTGTTTTACAAAATCTAGATATATAAGTATTTAGCCCACCTGGAGTATTGACCAGTGTCTGAGGGGCAGATGTGTGGTAGCAATAAGGATGGTACTGGCATGGGCATCAAGTACTACGTCACCTGTATGCACCTACCAGCACAGAATAAATACTTACTAACAGGGGTGACATGATGATGTTTTTATTGTATACATTTTGTCTTTGCATTGTCATGGTGTCAGAGGTGAGTGTTTGGTTACACCGAAGATTAATAAGCCCTATTTTATGATCTGTGAGGAAATTGACATGTAACTGTACAGTTACCATTTCTAAATACATAAATGAGATACAATTAAATTATAGTATTTCATGAAATATAGGCAGTTGCTTAAACAAATGTCTCAATTTTCACATGGCTTTGATTATTTTCCTTTGTGTCCTGATAACTGGTACAATAACAACATTGTAAATTCTTTCCTATGTCTCTTCTGATAGCATTATTTACTCTGTGCTACCAGTGAACCAGCATTGACTTCCTGCCAGACACTCGCTTGAGCACGAGTTTATGTGGTGATCCTATGATTTTATTGGACACTTTTATGTATCTATTTCCTAGGCTTTGAGGTACTGCAGTTTAATAAAGCATTTGGTGGTGATGTTGGAGTGCATAAAATAGTATTTACAGATGGTATGTCTGCTGTAATGTAAGTACCATTATGTCATCATTTGGAATATGTATTTACCAATTACGTATTTGTATATAAACATATTTGTGGGAAGTTAAATAGTTTATTTAAAAGTGCTTTGTTCAGGCACGTGTTAGGCTACTGCATTAACATATGATATTAAGACGGATACTTACTGCTTGCTAACATAAACTGTAACTGGTATGAACATGCTGACTGGCCAACAACTTAAGTAGTTAAGATAAACTTAAGGGTGCCGCCTACCATGTGCTTAAAATGTGTTGCTGAGTATTCGTAAACAGGTTTTTATTACTAAAATATTCCACATGCACCCATTGTGCCTATATACAAACTCCGGACACTGTTGTAATGTCAAAATAGATCGCAGGCTTTCGCAGCTGTTGTCTGCATTTTCTTGGCTTGTGGGTGTGAGCCGCGTCTGAGGATTGTCTTGCGATGTTTCGGCAGTCGTTGCAGCTGCCATCATCAGGTAGTCGGAGTCGGAGACCAACTGCAGCTGCCATCATCAGGTAGTTGGAGTCGGAGACCAACTGCAGTTGGTCTCCGACTCCGACTACCTGATGATGGCAGCTGCAACGACTGCTGAAACGTGGTCTCCGACTACCTGATGATGGCAGCTGCAACGACTGCCGAAACGTCGCAAGACAATCCTCAGACGCGGCTCACACCCACAAGCCAAGAAAATGTTGTAATGTCATTGTTAAGACACCATGCTTGTTAAAAACACAGTTTCTATACCCTCCAGCGTAGACAAAAACTGCATTTTCAGACTGCCGTATTTCAAAATGTACTAGCCGGATGTATATGAAACTCAGATTGTGATGTACAATGAACTTTGCTACAGACTTTCTATCAATAAAATTATATGGTAACCAAATTAGTAAAAATGGATAAGTGGGAATCTTGCACCTAATTCCATGCTTGACTCGTGGTGATGCAGCGTTTGATACACGCTTCAAGGTTGCTCTTACTGCTGCATCACTTTTGAGCCTCTAGTGCGCAGGGAGGTGGCATCATTAATATGAATATGTAAACTAGGCCTTTACATCCTGTTCTGTATCTCATTAGTTGTGACTGTTGCTTCAAACTGCCTGTGCACGTTATGCCCTTTGCGTTAGTATTGTGCTATATGCCTTTTTGGACCAGAACTACTGTATTTTACGTACCATATCTACTTACGTCATACTGTCTTTTTTTTTTTTTCCCCTCACAGTTCAGCCTTTTGTTTGTTGTAAATACCTATAGAGGTAAAGTAAGTTGGTGCTGGTATTTTAAAATACTCTTACTTGTGTTTGATACTTGATCCAATGTTTCAAAATGTGCAGTGCATTTACCTAATCTTAAAATATAATTTTTTGAACTGTTGTATCTATTAACAGCCACTTCTTTATGTTTTTGTTTTGACACCTTGCATACTTCTTAACAGTTTTATGGAGCATGGCTTTGTACGTGAACCGCTCAATACGAGTGTGCATAGTGTTCATTTCTTTGAAAGTTTTCACTATCCAATTTGTATCTGTATTTTTGAAATATGAGACTGATATATGACGAACAAAGAACTGTAGGTCATAGATATGAAATAATAAATTTCTTTATTTTATATAAGTACTGTATGTAAATTATCAGAATTTGAAGTACATAAAATAAAATGTCCTCTTGGAAAAATTACTTAATATTGTCATTGTGCTTGTATTAATAAAGTAGGGTTTCATCTATTCTAATTAAAATAACTTGAAATTAACTGTATATTGTTTAATTTTGTCAACATGATTACTTTCTAGATACAAACTTACGTACGAAGTAGACATATTGTTGTGTTTAATATTTTTGTACTGAAGAAGCTCATTGTAAAACATGGCACTGCCTGGCATTTAACGTTTCCCAACCTCAGTAAACATAGGACTGATCATGCTCGGTATATTTGGGAGTTGTCGTAATGTGGGTTTGAATTACATCTCCCTACACCAGCATTATAATGGGCTTCTGCTGTAATTTTTGAGAATACTATTGACAGAATGTGAGAAAATTTATAAGGATCAATAATTTAAAAATGTCATGCATATCCGGAATATAGTACATATTTGCATGAAATTTATTTGCGCATTGCAGTTTATGCAGTGCACTATTTACCAATAATAGTGTTTTAATGTTGCATTTCACCTGCTCACAAAACCAAGGGAAATTGGAGAAGGAAACACAATGTTTCAGATTGTGTGTTAAAAACAGTCATATTTTCATGTCATCTTTAAAGCAGAATGGCTAAACCTTGCTAATGTTCGGCTACCATCATCATCGTCCGTTGCTGTTTCCAGCCTGTGACCGGGACAGCCTGATGAAACGAAACGCCTCCATTATCCTGTGTCCTCCCAACACTCTGCCTTTTTTACTTACTGTCTTCCAGCGCTTCCTTGGTCTTTTCTTAGATCTTTTTCCACTATAGTACTTCAATGTCAGTGTTTTGGTAGGCAACCTCTCACTGCTCATTCTGTTTACATGCCCATACCACCTTGTTTGTGCTGCTTCTATCATCTCTGGGATTCCCTGAATCTCAATTCTTTCTCATACCACTTCATTCCTCAGCTTGTATATTCTGGTGACAACCATCATACTCCTAGCAAACTTCATGCCCATGCATCGCCTCCATTTTTCTCTCTGTTATTCTGTCTAAAACGTAAGTTTCTGCTCTATATGTTACAATGGATACGAAGTATGACCGGTACAGTACTTGTTTGCACTTAAATGGTACTTCCCTCTTCTATAACATATCAATTGCACCTCAATAGGAAGCATCGCCTTGCTGTCGTCTCCTTACTATTTCTTCCATGTTTCCTTTCTTCACTATCTCCTCCTTCCTCTCTCAGTGCCACCCCTTTCCAATTCTTTATAATGTATGTCTCTCTCTACTGCTTCTCAACATCTACTATACCTTACCTTCATATTAGGTCAATTGTGGATGTGTCTTACCTTAAACCATGCTGTTCCTCCCTCCATTTATGGTCCATTTCATGCCTTATGTTCAAATCTGAAAATTTTGTTGTCAATTTTTGCACAGTAACACACTAGAACAGTCCTTCTGCTACAGTTTTTTCACTCTCTTCTACCCAGTGTTTTAAATATAGGCACCATCACCCCTTTTGCCAGTCCTCAGGAACTTATTTCTTCATCAATATCAGTCTCAGTACTCTGTATAACCATTGCATTCAAATTTCCCCTACTACTTTAATCATATTGACAGTCAGTTCGTTCATACCCAAGAAATTCCCTTTCTACATTTTTATTATTGTCTTTTCCACTTCTAGGAAATATCATGATCATTGTTGTCGGAAACTGTGCGTTATTCTTCCTCGTCAGTGTTTTCTCATACCTTTATTGGGTTCAGTAACTTCTGGAGCCACTGGAGACCTACTTTTATTTACTCTGTGTGTAAAATAATATTGAAGTTCTTACAATTACTATTACACTGAAGCACTTAGTACACACTGGTCTAGTGCCATATGTTCAGGATCCCACTACCACTGACCGATTTTTCACATTCTGAATTGTGACTTGCAGTAGACTAGTGTGTGCTGAGTAAAATGTCAGCAGTAGTGTGTCCAGGCTATGTGCAACTTTTCGGTGGCAATGTATGGTATGTAAATGTGAGAAAAATAATTGCTATGGTCACTCACTTGACAGATATGCAGTTCATTAAATAAAAAACTTTCAATATGGAGCAAAAATACAGTAGCTACGTTAATAATACTGTCATTGTGATGATAAGGTCATCTTGGCAGAGGAATTTATGCTTATACACCAACCTATGGCCAAAATGTTGGACCAAATCATGTAATGGGTCACAATAAATAACTTTCATAGGAACTGCTTTTCATGAGCTCAACATTTCAGTACTTTCTTATGTAAAAACAGATAGCAATTTTATTAGTATTTATTTCAGTTCATTATCCTCTTGAAGTTCAAATACTGTCTACACACTATTTAGAATAGTAGCATTGCCAAATATGAAATTACAGTATTGAAATATTTTTGTCGGTGTAAACAATTTTGAAATACAGTGGAACCTCGTTAATACAAACCCTGTTAATACAAAGTTCTCATTAGTACAAAGCAATTTTTATTCCCTTTGGGATGGGACAAGAAATGAAAAAATTACTTTAACGTTTGTTAAAAATTTTGTTTAAGCATTTAACCATGCAATATCAAGTTCTGAAGTACAATGAAGTCATCGTGTTGAAATTTTTTTTTTCTTGTGGGGATAAACAG
>PNEQ01127122.1:0-15826 GCA_003012365.1 Medauroidea extradentata | reverse complement strand
AAAGTTAATTAACGTGTCTGTGACACAGGAGTAATTGTGTGCATAACTAATTGTGTTGTGAGAGTTCTAGTTGATTACTGTTTTGTGTATTTCGTAGCTTTGTGAGCTATTAAATCCAGTACTTTATTTAACTCTTTTATTTGTAATTATAAGACCTCTATCCCAAAGAACTCATGGGAATTGCCCACATATAAAGTTTGTGCTCTCAAACTTGTAACAATATGTATATTCGTCTTTATTAATTTTTATATATTTAATAGTTACGTGTAGCATTAATTTAATAGTCTATATAATGTATATGCTTTATATTGAGTGTACGTAAAAAAATGCATAGTTTCCCACTGTTTTATGGAAACTACGTAAATAAATAATTTTGTCCTCTCAGATTAGTATTTGGAACCACTGCGACGCCAACCCACACCACACTAGGATCTCGCATCACATTCACATGGGTCTCTACAAGACTTTACAAGACTTCCCAAGAGTGTACATGACTCAAGACAAGATTGCCTCTGTTTCGCAGTTTGGGGGCTTTTATACGACTCATTTAGTGACGTCAATCGGCGATGCAACATGGTGACCAGAGGTCTACAAATATATATTATCTCACTCATATCTGCCAAGAGTCATGTACGCAAAGGCGTCATGCCGATGACGTCTCGGGCGTATCGCAGCACTTCTGAAAAAAACCCATGACTGTTGATGAATCATCGAGCTATCCAACCTATTATGATGTAACATGCCTGCTGCCAGGACAACACGCAACATTATATTTGGGAACTTTATTAGCAAACATTTATCAAGGACAATGCATATGTCAAGCGTGATCTCTTGCGGCGCAATTAAATGTACGAGATTTCGGCGACAGAGGATGTTCTTCAGACATACATTAATTGAGAAAAAAGGTTGGCAAAATCTATTGTCTAGGATTGCTGTTTTTTTTATTTTTGCAAATTTTCTTCGAGAAACCTACAATTCTGAACTGATGCTTTTAACTCTGAATTATATACCACGCACTCGTATTTAAGTCACGAGGACAGCATGGGTAGGGTAAATTTTAGCGTGACGCGTTCTAATATTAAACCGAGAAGGATTTTCAAGCATTCAATAAGTCACGAGGTTCTAAGACATAAACTTGCGTCAGGCGAACCTGGCCACGTGATTGAGCGGAGCTACCGAATACCATCATGTGTGTGGTAGATAAATAAACGCTTAAAACCCCAATTGAAATCTGCATGATTTTGAAAGCCAAAATGAAACTGCAACAAAACAATTGGCAATTCTATAAGCTAACATTTACCCAGAATGATGCATTTGAGAGTATTTTATTGCGCAGCAATTAAGGGGGATTGATCCCTGCCACATAGGTTTTACGGCTTTTCTTATAAATCAGGGAATATACATATTGTTTTACTATTTTCACGCTGACAAGGCATAGTTTATTGTTTCATTCACTTTTTGGAATCCATATGGCATTGTTTCTGTTAATGTTGCGGTCTCTGTAGTCGCTCCCGTAAATAAAGCAAGTTTTCCTTTTGAGCTGTTTCCCGTTGCAAAATATTGGATATATTATGGTTCCAGCAATTACAGAAAATCGGTTAAGTTTGTATCTATGCCTTGTCGTGACAACAATTTTGATACATCGACTGGAATAGAAGTTATCGAGAAGAAACAGATAAATCCAAGGTGGTAGGGATCAATACACGTTAAATGTACGAGATTTCTGCGTTAGAGTACGTCCATCTGAAGTACGTTACTCGAGAAAAATGTTGTTCAAAATGTTGACAAAAACTATACTCTAGCGGAGAAACCTACAGTTTTAAACTAATGCTTTGAGCTATGAACTATGCAACTCGCCTCAAGGCATCAGTGCAGACGCTCGTCGTACCAGGCTCCGGGGAGATGCTAAGTCGGCGCGAGCCGAGATACTTGGACATTCATGTGTCACTGTGGTGTGCGGATAAGCCGGCAGACGCCTGCGACATACAATGTCCCTCCTCCTCTTTCCCTCCTCCCACTCCTCCTCTTCTCCTCGGGGTGTCGCCACGATAAGGGGCGAGGTATTGGCGCGTCGTGTAAACACGCGTGTCTGGTGACGACGACGCCGGGGGCGGGCCGCTGGGCCGATAAGGCTGCCCGCGGCGAACGACGCAGGGGTACTGCTGAAGCACAAATCCCTCGCATCGCTCGACAGGCACGCAGCATGCGACCTTAACGCAGGTCCCTGTTTGTTTAATGTGTACCAGGGGCTGCCCACCTTCCTGCTTGTGTGGCGACGAGGCCGAACTGGCGACAAAGGGATACTCGATAGTATACAATCACTGTTTACTACTCAGACAGTACCTGCTACGACTTCTTCGTCGCATGGTTTGGTTATTGTATTTAAACAATGGCTAGAGAGAGTGAAAAATCACACAAATATTAGATGCCAAGAGAGTCTCCAGAACAGGCTAATGTAGCGTTTTGTAAGATTAACCGACGATTATTTCAAATGGTTAAAATACTTGCAGAAGAAATACGATCGTTCTTTATCATTATACCAGAATTCACATTTGTTTAATTTAAATGAAAAACATAAACAGTGGGACACAAATAATACAGTGAACCTTAAGACAATAAAACTCCTCCGAATATATATGTATATATGTACACACACACACACATATATATATTATATTTATATATATATATATATATATATATATATATATATATATATATATATATATATATATAATAGTTGCTTAACGATGTAAAAAAACGTAACTTTTTTCTGCCATTGGTAAGAAGCTACTCAAGGAATAAACTCTTAAAAATGTTACGAAACGCCGAGCTAGTGTGTATAGGCTATATTTTCCTTATCTAGTTAGGAAGTTTTAAACTTCTATGCCGTGACCATATTGCGATACTTCAGAGGTGCGTTAAATAACTTGCCTCTAGGAGACGTAACTGGAACGACTGAAACGAAGTTTGGGTTGTGATAAATTTGTGACGCATCTGAAAAAACACTTAGGCTGCTGTAAGAGTCACAAACAATTGCGTTAAAACAGTTGGGGGTGGGTAGCTAACAATTATGCCATACCGATTGTATTATTGCCGTTATGTACATATTTTTAATTTGTGTATCGTAGGATTAAGATTTCTGTAGAAGAAATACCGTATATTACGATAAATTGTCGCGGTTTACGGCCATGTTCTTATACTTCTTCTTTTTTTTAGTGATATTCATTTGTTACGCCTCAACGAGAGCAGATATAAAACAAATGTGTGGCAGTTTTATTTATAATCGTCTACTCCGTATTGGCTGATATTTTCAAGGCCCTAAATACTTTGGTTATAGTTAAATTATGTAATTAACGGAACACTGGTTAACTGACTTTTTATTCGAAACCATACAATTTCTTATTTTGATAAGTAGCTACCACGGCAAACCCATTTCAAACATAACCGCCAAACAGATTTTTTGATATCGGTTCTCGTTTAAGGTTTAAAAAATAATAATTTTCGTAAATACAGTAGAAATAAGAGAGCATGGCCTTGAGTACAGTTTTCTTACACAATTTTCCTGTCTCTGGATCTGCAATATCTCGGCGCTGTATTCGCGAGCACGTATGTGAGTATTCGCGAGAATGAAAATGATTTTCCTGTGCAAACACAACGGTATACTCATCTCAGCCAGATGTTTTCTTGCGGTATATAGAGTCTACATTTCCTCCATACACACTTATATACACATTCTCGTGATTCCGATCAGGAATCTCCTGGAGCACAGCAGCATCTGGATATATATGAAAAAAAAAAAAAAAAAACGTCGGCGTATCTAAAGTATTCCCACATCTTCCACAGCGCTCCATAGTTGTGATCGCTACCTGGTCTCAGATGTGCGTCGGAAATTCAGTTTTCTTTTTAACCAGAACCAGTATACCAACGGTCTTCGTTTGAAGAGATTCTGCTATAGAACCCGAGACTACTATACATGTATTGCGTTTGTTTGTCAACGAATATAATTTAAATCTCAAACTATGTCGTAATTAGTGTAAAAGTTTAGCGCGATTATTAGAATCATCTCTCAAAACGGCAAGAAAGAAAATATTTTTTTACACAGCTGTATCTGGATAAACTGTGTTACTTGGTGGTATGTAATCGAAGGTGTCAATATTCTTGTACCTTTCACGCCAACCTATAAGTTTATGAAAATCTGTAACCCGTGTCGTAAGGTGGTTGCTGAAATCTTCTTGGATCTCTTTAGGTAAGGGCAGGTTGCAGATTTCAGATTTCAGCAACCACCTTACGATACGGTTTACAGATTTTCATAAACCTAAGTAAGCGTGAAAGGTACGAGAAAATGGACATCTTTGTATCTGGATAAATACCAACCAGATTCGAAATAGACACATATAGAAACATGCATTGTACTGCTAACAATACTTCTTACAAATAAAATGATATCACCGATCTAAGTCTCGTAAGAAAAGTAATAATACTAACGCATTGCACGCCAACTGAGTGGTTTGCGCGTAAAGATGATACTGCGTTATGGTCAACGGCACCCTTAGTGCTCCGTGGATTTCGCGTGCGTACACAAACTCTTGAGAACCACCTTTTACGGTCGCCACCAACTTGGAGTGGGTATTCAAGTTCTTCGCTAAAAAATGGAGGAACGATAAGGGCGACACTTAAACGTGCACCTACTGTCAGGCTCGTCTTACGCACAGGAGTTTAAGAGGGCGTGGTACATAATTCAACGCTAAAAGCATTAATCTATAACTGTAGGTTTCTTGAAGTCAATTTGCGAAAATTAAACAATAGTAATCCTAGATAATAGTTTTAGCCAACGTTTTAAAAATAATTGTTTCCAGTGTTACGAACTTCTGAGGCGCAATCTCTGACGCCGGAACCTCGTACATTTAACTGCGGCGCAAGAGATCACGCGTAACGAATTAGTACCTAATTCTGGATAAATATTTACTCATAAAGTTGGCAAATACCATTATCTAGGATTGTCATGGAGTATTTTATCCATATTGGCTTCGATAAGAGTGTAGGATTCAATTGATGTTTTCAGAATTTATTTATCTACCACGCACTCTTAAGGCGGCCGCATACCTCACGCTTCAAATGCGTTGCACTGTGTTTGTAAACAGGTTTTTTCTACGAAACAATTCCACGTATGTCCATTGTGCCAACGTAATAAGAGAAAACACACTTCAGACAAGGTCGGAACCTCATTTTAAGACGCTATGTTAATTGAAGACACTAGTTTTTTTTTTTTTTTTTTTAGACGGCCGTACTTCAAAATGTACTAACCGTATACATGTAAAACTCAGATTGCGACCTGCACTGAACTTATTGCAGACTTTCCACCAATAAAATTATATGGTCACCGCTTTAAATCCCACAGTAAAAACAACCTTGCATGCTATTTCAGAGCTTGGCTCGTTGAGATGAAGGTCGCCCCATATGTCCCCATCGTTTCTGAGCCTATAACGCGCAGTGACGTCACTCGCAGGCCATCCTACCCCTACAGAGGCGAACACAACATTTACTTTTAAACAACTTGTTGGAACGAGAAAATAATACGTGTGTGCACTGTAGTGGCGAGGCGCAGAAATGGTGTTTATTGGTGGTTGGGTGTACACTGAGCACATAAAAAAGTACTGCTTAAATTATATTTTCAGCCAGTTCGTATATTTCCGCACGTAACGGATAACAACGGGACATGTCTAACCTCTCTGGACACGTCACTTGATGTTTGCACGTGTAAAATAAAATTTGAAGTTTTGTTGTAAAATATTAATAATAAAAAATCTATACGTGTAAATTTAAATTGATTTTATTTCTGTAGTGTTACATTGATACAGTAAAATACACAGAACTACATTCGGTTAATTTGTTGCCAACCATATAACTAGAAATGCCACTATTGTTAATGTTAAATTATATGCAGTAACCAGTGGCGGCTCATGGGTTGTTGCCAGGTGGGGCTGCAGATAGTCGAAACTGTACACTCTTGATGGACGCGCCGTAGACCAACGACCATGAAATATTTGCCGGCTACTAGATATGTTGTGACCACTCAGTAGTAAGGGGCACCTGCACATCAGCGTGTCAGTGGCTGTAGAGTCAACCAGCGCACAACCCTGTACAGCTCTTGGCAACTGCAGCCCTACCTGGCAACAACCCACGAGCCGCCACTGGCAGTAACGACTGGCGATATATTTCAATGGTTGAATTTTTAGTCCTCACTTTATCCAGAACGACCTATAGCAGCAACTATTCTCAAGCTTGCGTTGTGCATGGAACCATTTGACGGGTAGGGGCAGAAACACACTACTGCCAGTAGCGTTCGAGAGGCGAGGAACGGATTAACCAATCACACAACCTCACTAACAGGAAAATCGACTACTCTTATTACAGCCCGTTCGCGTTAAACTAAGCACACCAATTCTTTTAATATCCAAAAACTGTACTTTATTTGTGCCAAATGTGTTAAGTTTTGATATCTGGGGATTTTTTTACACTTGTTTTTGTTCCAGGGAAGTTTTCAGGTCAAAAATATTAAAGATAATTGCAAAATGGCTGAAAGAAAAATTTAAGCAGTGCTCACTTTATCGTGGATAGGCTATAGCTAGAGATGGTGAAATTTCGCGAATTCAATGACCTGCATGTTAGAATCAAATATCCTATACATACTCAAATCCCGACCATTTGTCCGCTAGGTGCTACTCAGTGAAACAACAGACAATGAACGAATAGACCTACAGCTGATTCCTTTGCTTCCTTCGCCCGTGTTTAGTCATATACTCATATGCCCAGGAGTGTATAATCGGATCTATTCAATGCCTTATGTGTAGAGGTTCGTAAATTTCGCAGATACATTCCAGGTCAGGTTGAACGCCAATTATGTAAACTTCATTGTCATGTCTGTGACTTGCTGGCGGCTGTTACGAAACGCGTTTGACTACTGCAAGCCAGTAGTAAATAAGAAAATAATGCGAAGTGCTACCATTGCTACCTGCCGGTACGGTAATAAGCCAGTGGGTGTATAGGACTGACAAGTCTAGGCTGCTGCCAGATGAATCCGCGAAATTGACGTACCTCTACTTATGTGCACATCAGTCGATAGCTGCTGCTAATGTGCACGTAAGGCACTGAAACAAAGTGGGGCAAAAGTATTTTCGCGAAAACTTCCTGGCCCTGCTAATACCTCTTCCTTTGAAACGGGACACGCTTCGCCTCTGGTGCATTGTATCCCACTAAGACCTCTGAAACTTTTTTTTCACAGACTGTAGAAATCACAGCACAAAAAGCATGCAGCTGAAGGAATCCATCGACTGACTTGCAGTATTGTTAGAGGCCCGGATTTTTCGCGGGTTCAACGCCCAGCAGGCTAGACTCCACAGTCCTGTGTGCACTGTCGTCAGCTATATTTGTTCATTGGCTGCTGCTCCAGTGAGTGAGCATTTGAACATTTGACGATGTAGCGCAGGAGTCCGTGAGCGTTTTTACGCATGTCCGCTATTGGTTCGGAGTCCGCAAGGTCACGTTTAATAAACAATGACCCAATCGAAATAGTTTCCAACATGTACATGACTTAGAAATCCAACCTCTCCTCAGTTGAATCCGCGAAATTTCCGGGGCTCTAAGTATTGTATCGCTGGATTCATAGGACTTCAAACGGCATACTGACATTCTATTGATGGAAAATCTGCAGCAGAGTTTAGGAACCTCGGGTACTTCTAAATTAATCCGATCACTTGAGTGTTTGATATACAAAAATGCACAAAAAAAAGCCAGTCTTAGCTAAATGAGATAACTCTGAAACGATGATTTTAAATTACTAAACCATCGTACCCTGAAGTGGTTTTACTTTCTTATACAAGTGTATTGTGGTCACATTAGACAAAAATAGTTGGAGACGGTGGGAAACCTCGAGACTCTTTTAAGCCAGCACATTCTCCAAATCACTGTAGCATCTTGCACCTTGCATGATTGGATTGTGGTTATGCTGGCACGGTTAGATGTTAATAAGTGGTTAGTGATTATGTGAACACTAAAAAAAAAAAAAGCTCTGCTAAAGTTCAATTTTCCGGCAATTCATATCCGCGCGTAACGGTTAACGACGGGAAATTTCTAACCTCACTGGACACGTGACTTAATGTTTGAGCATGTAAGATAAATCGTGCAGTCAGTATGAATCGACACAGTTTCATAAAAAAAGTTTATTAGTTATATTAAGTAAAATTATATCTAAGACAATTATAGTTAATATGATCTTTGAAAGAACTGTGCAATGGGAGTGCATGACTGGATTTGTTTGTATGGACATACTCCATTGAGAAATAAATGACTGTCACAAGAAAACTAAAAGTATAAATAAGACAAGAAAACATAAATAAGCAGAGAATGCTTTAGTCATCAGGATACATACACAACATGAAATTCCAAAACTGGAATCTGGTCAGATCAAACGCACTCGTGTTCTTGAATCCTGTGTGTCTACCTGATGACGGGAACAGATTCAAGTTCCCGAAACGTCGTTCATTCTGACTGTTTTGGAAAACTACTGTGTTTTATTTCGTCTCATCGTTTGTGTTGTTTGTTGTTTTTTCTGTTTGTGTCCGACACTTTTGTGTTTTGCTTAGTCTCATCGTTGTGTCGTTTGCTGTAATTCTGTTTGTGTTTTTGTTTCGTTTCATTGTTGTGTCGCATGTCAACTTAGGTTTTTTATATTTTTGTAATTTCTTTCATTTTCTGTTTTGTTCCTTGTTTTATCTGACCAGATTCCAGTTTTGGAATTTCATGTTGTGTATGTATCCTGATGACTAAAGTATACTCTGCTTATTTATGTTTTCTTGTCTTATTTTTACTTTTAGTTTTCTTGTGACAGTCATTTATTTCGCAATGGAGTATGTCCATACAAACAAATCCAGTCAATTATAGTTAATGTTGAACAATATGCTGTAACGGCTAGTGTTGTTTTTCAAAGTTTAAATTTTATAGTCCAGTAATTTAAGCTTAAGTTAGGTAAGAATCTCGGAATTCGAGATACCCAGCTGTAAGTCTGTAAATACTTGTATATTGACACCCTAAAAGTTGTCTCAAAACCTACATATGGTAGGGTGTACGCAACTATTGAATTTCAAGGCCAAAGGTCACAAATAATCGGTTTTTTGCGCTTTTTTTGTAAATATCTAATTTTCTATGGGTGTTTTGCTATTTGTATTTATTATCAGTATTGTAGAATACAAAATTCTCTACAAATTTCATTAAAAAAAATTTATACGGTGAACCATTTTCGAGATAGAGGGCGGAGAGCGCGCAGAGTTGCAGAAAATTGTATTTAGCAAATCTTCTGGAGCAGGTGGTAAAATTGTCATGACAGGCTCCAGAAAATCGTTTCGCATTGCCCAACCCCATACCTGGGGTTCCAAATCATGCCCTAACCAAGTTTGAACTTGATAATATACACGTTTGAAATGTTAGGACCTGCTGATATAAACACTTTATTTTAAAGAGAAAAAACAATGAAAACAATGTTTTGCAAAAAAAAAGACGAAGCTTGACCAGCCTATACTGAAGGTGAAAGATATACGAAACTATTTTTTTTCCACAGATTGCAGATCTTGTTATTACTAAACCTTACTTTTGGTTATTCGACATTGTTTTTAACACCAATTTTCAATCGTGAATTCCTCCGTTAGTATTTGCGCCAGCCAAAAACTAGCATTAAACAACTTTAATTTATTTTTTTCAATTAATTATCATGCAAAATTTATAACATACTTTAATTAACATCCTGTATTTTATTGCACCTTGATCTTACAAGAAAATAAACTGTTTGTTGTAACATCAGTTTGTAACATGCTTGAGCAATGCCGTGCTTCGACAGCGTCTAGAACCACGTGGACTCCACAACACAAGGATTTCCGGGTGTTTTCGTTCGCGGAGTTGAAATCTGTCACGCGTGTTCAATCTCTTTTTTAGGAGAGTAGCAACAGAGACCAACTGGCGATGTTCCCACGTACGTATCGAATAAGAAATTGGACAAATTTCTCAGGGAAACTTGAAATTCTAATGTTGTTGCATATTGAAGTGAGCTAGATACGTTAGTACATGTATTTTATTTGCTGTTATTGCAGGGACACAAGCTGCAATAAAATATGTTCGCTTATTCTAAAGGTAAAAAAATTGTGTTTGCTTGAACCAGACATCGCGTCGCCCTGAAGAATGACGCACACATTTTTTTTTTTTTGTGGGCAGCTTCAAAAAATTTTGTGGGTATTTACCCTGCAAAATTTATTTTATGGTCACCACAAAAACCTTTTGTTCACACCACTAAAATATCGTGGCCACCATAAAATAATTGTGTGGTTAACCCACAATAAATTTGCAGGGAAGTCTTTCTACAAAATTTTGCTTTCAGTGCACGAACCACTTTTAAGTTGGAGGCTACCGAACGAGTGATCTCTTTGCATTTTGTTATAACGTTTTCCTGAAAAGGGTAAGATAAATAAGACAAAGATTAGGTAACAGTGGTTATTAGTTATTGGAGACACAAGGGAATAAAAATGAGGGGGGGGAGAGAGAAGATAGATTAGGGTGAAACAGGAGATAGGCAAAGGGTCGCTCTCCGTCCAAAATCAACGGGGGACTCATCGCTCGTACCGGTGTTTCAAGTAGAGGAAGATAAGTCCCTCGACGACGGTCCTCGCTCTGGGTCGCAGGAGGTCGGCAACGAGACTCGAACCCCGAGCCGGATGGTGCGTTCGCGGCCGGAGCAGAAGATTAGACTCTCCCAGAGCCCCAAGCTCGTTGTCCTTATGGGCTGTTCAGTATAAACTAAGCACTGCTTACAATTTTCTGTGAGCCATTACGACATTCTTTACTATTTCAAATACGAAAACTTCCATGTAATTTAAAACTAGTGAAAACATTTTACAACTCTCAAAACTTTATTTCTATAGCTCCAATAAATATGTTTTTTTATTACTATAAGTGTTGGGAAGTGCTCACTTTAAAGTGAACCGCCTATACTATTCTTCGCACCCCCACTAGATCCGTCAGAATACTCCCCTGTGATTGACTCCCCGCTATGCCCAGGGGCGGGGCAATCCCTGCTGAACCGAAGAGGTTTTCAAGGGTGCTGAGTAAGTTGCTAAGATACACGTAACTCCCCAATTCATCGGATTCCTGGTCTATTTTTGTCGCTGCAATCCGCCTCGTCGCGGAAGTTGTCGATTAGCCAACAGTCACTAAAGGTTCTTCCTGCGACACCACCGACGTCGCGGGGTTACGAAAACGTAACTATATTATATACTTCATATTTGAATGCTTTTAACTAACGTCGTGTCATTCCTATGTTTACTATGTATTTGTGCCGTGCCGTGAAGTTCTAATTCCGGGAATGTCAGCCTCCGCGCACCGACTATGGAGGCACGCACTGAATCTTTATTCGGGACACGCCCCGGTTTAAAAATAAAGCACTGAACAAGCACCGAGGAACATTCCAGTCTACTTCCTCGGGTATTTTTTGTAAACAACCACGAAATTCTCCCACACTTACTCATCCTCTTTCCGGACAACATTTGTGGCATGTCACAAGCGCGCGATACACAATGAGAGAACTTCCACCCCCGCTGTCACTGCTCTTCTTCCGCCGCGACCGCTCAAGTCGTCTTCTGTCGCTGCGTGACGTCAGGCTCGCATTGTCGGCGCGGATCAATGGGAACTCCATTATCAGCCCATCTTCGCCGCCGAGACGAGGGAGGGCCGTCCCTCCAGCGTGCAGCGACGCCGGGCGACGCTTGTAAACAACCACGAGCGAACGAGAGAGAGAGGTTTCCCCGGGTCGCTATGGGGGATGATATTCGAAACACACCCCACACACTCCCCATCCTTTGAACACTCGCGCGTCGCAAACAATACTACTCGCCCCGAGGCTGTCGCCAATTTGTACCCCTCGCGTCCCGGGGTTGCCGTATTTACATGCTCCGCGCCGCATGTTTGCGCCTCGAGGTTCGTAAACAACGGACGTGAAAACTCTCAGTTGCTGCTGGGAACATACTCAACTACGCGTATTTTTTCTACACCAACCGACTCCATATCCGTAATTCGGTTTTTCTCGCATGTAATTTATTTCCTTTTTGTTTCTACTGATTTGAATGCAACGAGAGATACGAATGCTGGGGAATGTGCATGGCAACAATGTTTTGTCAACTGGTAGACGTGGATCGGTATTATATACATCCAAACTCAGATTATGCGTAATGCAAGACATGTCCATACATTTCAATAATCGCTGTACGGCTTCTTGTAGTATGTACGCAGGTTTAATTAAGGTTAATTCTACTACAGGTTAGAAAGATCAATGTTATAAGTTTCGTACAGGGAAAATTTCTGCCACTTGAGCGCTGGAATCGCTAATGCACCAAACTGACCAATCGCAGAGCTTTACTGAATTTGAAGTTACATTAAGTTGATAATTTTAAACGCGAAATCGGTTTATTTTCACTTTAAATTTTAATTAAATGACTGATATAATTTTCATGTTTATTTAAATATAATTTTATTACGGTTTCGTATTTATCTGGTCTCTTAGCGATTGAAGCGAAACTAGTGGCAGAAATTTTCCCTGTGCCAAGCTCTCCCATAAGAAAACGTGTTTTCTTTCTAACCTGTAGTAGAATTAACCTTAGTTTAACTAACTAAATTTGGCTGCGAGTTAAGTAAGAAGTAATTGGTTGTATACATGTCCTAAAGTAAAACCTAAGTCTACGTATCTTTGAAGATCGAAATGGAACACATCAGAGGCAGAGGAAATAATTAAAATGGACGTGGTTGTTTGGATAGTGTGCTAGTGAATGTTAGTCAAACACTACAACATCTGCTGGTGTAATGAAACTACTTTATGGAAAAAAGTACTTATGTTTCGAACTAGCCTTTATGACGCAGAAGCACAGTAGGCATTAACTGATACAGGCAAAATACAAAATTAATGCAAATAATCTATTAGCGTAACTACTTTGGGCAACATCGTTTTCAAGTAAACTGCCAACAAGCAGAACTTTTATACAGACACCCAAAAGTCTACTTTTGGTAACATGGCTTTCGGAAACTGATATTTCAGTGATGTGTAAACAGCGCGCAAGTCACGTTCCGCTGTTGAGCAAAAATGTGAGTTTGTAATTCAAGTTTCGTGACAAAAATTAGGTTTCGTGTGCTGTATAGACATCGAAACTTCGGTTTTAGGAGAGGCGAGTACTACAATAAGCAATTATACAACGAAAATTGTTAAACATAAACTATGTATGCATGATAATATCGCCTTCGTTATTTGTAAACACAATTTTTTCAACTATACTGAATTTAATAAATTATTACTTACGTTTTACCGAGTTTTAGTAAATATAAACATTTGAATATGCCAATAAAATATTGTGATGTGTCTTAAAATAACTAATTTTAAAAATATCTTGATTTTCCTTATATTTCTATTCTAGCTTGTGAACAAATTTAAGTTTTAAAATATATTTTGTGAAGGTTATCGATTCGTGTTATTTTCCGCCATTTCTTGTTGACGAAACACAAGGTACCCAAACTGCAGTTTCGCACTGTGGTGTAAACACTTTGCTGAGACCTGGGTTTCGAAAGTTGTTTCTCCCAAACTAACTCGGGTCACAGTATAAACGTACTGAATTATTCAGATATCACTTTGAACAAACGTGCACACCTCCAGAAAATAACCTCAGAATAATCGCCCACTGCTTACACATACACACACGCGCGCACTGCTGCCAACGATGCAGCAGACTGGTCACATACATTCTGCACGGCTGTCATCTCACGACTGAATTATAGGTGCACACTGCGCGATAACCGTTCATCACATTGTCATCTAGCGCTCTAGCCACATACTACGAATTCCAGGCCAACCCTAAATATACAGCTTATCATAGCGCCACATTGCAAACTGAAAGGAATCTGCAGCGCCATCAAGCAGATATTCCTGTAAAATATTTATAAACACACCCACAAGCTAAAATTGTTAACTTAAGTTCAGAATTTGTCAACAACTGTGCTTGCATTGTTTTCGCTTCGGCTGGCTATTGTCGCGGTACTGAGAATAATCGAGCAAATAACCGATGGTTAATAAAAGTTTTTCTCTAGCGGTATACTATAGAGAACTGGAACACAGCGAAAATATTCAGTCGACACAGTCCTCAATAAACCTTATAATCTGTAGCCAACTATTATTGGATGATACAATTTTTGATACGTGTGAAAAGCTTTGTGGAAACCGCGCCCGTTGTGTCCCTAATTGGGCCTGTTCAAAACAGAGAGACAGCGATTCAAATAAACGAAAGTCAATATCGACACAAAACATTCCGTGTTAAATAAAGACGTTATATAAGATATAGACTGTAGTGCTGCTCTTTTGTTACACGACCAAATTGAACGCTGACATATTGCAGGCGAAGATAGGGAATTGTGTACTCTAGCAGGGGGTGGGAGTAACGATTATTTTTTCAGCAAAAAACATTGGTATAGGACATCGCATGTTACTGGACTGCAATATGGCGCCGTTCAATTTGGTAAAACACACACAGATAGCCTATACAGGGAATATTATACACTGCACGTTGGAGCCTAGGAAAAAGTACACTTTTCCTGCAATTTGCCATAGGTAGAGATGACGGTTACAGAGGGTGGTATATCGTGAACATTGTTTTGTGCCAGCATACCCTTGAAAACACTGTAGATTCTCGCAACACGTATCATTGGGCGGTACACGTCTGGCATACTGTAGCTGTATGCGAACCAATCACATGCATGACATTTCTACAATAGCGGGATTCTTATTGGTTCAGTAAAATAGAATATCAGCTCCACGTACAAGGACAAGCCAGTGAGCTTAACTTACGTTGCAACCCAGCACACAGTCAAGTTTTCCCGCGACAAACAATCATCTCTAATGATGGTATATCGCGGAAATGTTGGTTGTTCACTAGACTCCAATGTAACGCGCACATAAATTGCGTTTTAATTTTTCTGTTGGTTCTCGTTTGTCTTCGAAGACTTTTGCTGCATTTAACTCGGCCAAAGAGAATAACACTATTTTAACGAATAACGTCTCTGATTCGTCTTCAAACAAGTTATGGTGTCTCTAAACACATCAGTCAATTAGAGACAGCGCAGTGTCATGTACGCTATACTGGCTCAAATAATTTTAGCGATTTTCCACCTCTCTAGCCTTAGGTAGGGCTAGGAAAATTCCCTAGTTCAATGACCTACATGCTAGAATCCAATTTCCTATGCATACTTAAGCCCCGTCTATTCGTTCATTGTCTGCTGTCTGAATGAGTAGCAGGTAATGGACCAATGGTAGGGCTTCGGTACACAGTAAAAATTTTTTGTAATTTTGCAAATAGGTTTTTTCGAAACCAGTTTCCAAGAAAAAAATGTTGTAACACGACGAAAATATTTTGTAAAATTTACAAAAATCTTGTACATTTACAAATTTCTTTGTATATTTACAAACATTTCTGAAAATCTACAAACAAATGCACCGTTTCAGTGCCTACAGCGCTCTCGTCGGCGGTGCACAGTGGACCACGTGACTATTTAATGGCTCGGAAGGCTGTTGTTTTGTATTGCTATATTTCTTTGCTCTTACTCTATGCTTCCCCTTCTCCTCTTCCCTGCGCAGGCGCGTTAGCTAGACTCTGGCCAGGTTGAACTAAGGTTCTTGCGTGGGCCGTCAGCTCACTCTCTTTTCTTTTTCTCTTCAGGACGTGGGCACTGATAATGTAAGTACTTCCGAGCT
>PNEQ01127121.1:0-15825 GCA_003012365.1 Medauroidea extradentata | reverse complement strand
TGCTGAACACTGCCACGAGGCACACTGACACACGGGGTTGCTCTGCTTTGACACTGATTTGACTGTTAATGAGAACAAACACTATGGGGGAGGGAGATGAATGCATGGGAGCACGCTGAGAAAACCCAGCTGACGTCAAGGAGGTCTCAGTACCCAGACCTAGGGGCTGGGACGACGACAGTTAATTACTTATGATTGTTTATGTGCTGCATATATGTATTAAGTAAATGACAATAAGACATGTAATCCATTTATTCAATCACTTCAAGGAAAGTATTTAAAAAGTGAATACAAATGTAACATCACACAATGTTCGTTAATTGCATATGAATGAATTTAATCCCTTATAAGTCCTCTTCATTGGAACCATAGTTGAAACCAACATTGGTGCATGCTGCTCCATGACATTTGGCACACATAATACCACACTGAAGTCCAGCCCGCACACACTAGCATCTGTTGCTGCATTCACTTTTACAGTTACACAATATCAAATTCAAGAGCTGTTCTGGAGCTGGAGGAAGAGATGTGGTTACAGGAATAAGTGTGCCACTAACCCTTTTCAATCCCCACATAACAGGATCTAATGAATGACCCAGCCACTCCTGTGCCTGTAGGTAAACCCGAAGAGTATGCTGTTCACATTCAGCACTTGTTGGTGGAAGAGAGGCTAGCTGGAAAGAAGCGCTAACAGGCAGCTTTGTTATCTTGCAGGTATACATATAAACTCTCAGTTCATCCAAAGTGGAATAGTTATCATGCTCCTGATATAATGCCATTGCAAACTTTTCTCCAGCTGAAATAACACTCTTCTTGTCTGTGTCAGGACATGTAAAAACATCTACTGTTCTCTGAATAGGAACATCATTCTTGATGATGTTCCATGCTTGCTTCTTTCCCTTACCGAAGAAAGCACTAGTTGTATCTGATCTGGTCATAGCATGACAAAACAAAATATAGTCTTTCATTGCACCGATGTGCTTGAGGGTGGATGGACAACTTCAGTGTGTGTATCTTCGCCTGCTCTCGCGATCAACATTGCAAGGATGTCTGTATCAGTAGCAATTACTTTTACACCACAGCTTTTGGAATACTGAAGAGCAATAGGAACTATAGTGGTATCAGCATCTCCTAAGCAATGAATAGCATGGTGACCTGAAGCTCGAAAATAAGTTACTAATAATTTAATGAGTTCATCTTTACTATGTCCATTCCTCAGAAAGTCCGTTTGCGCCGATGTCACAACATTGTTAGCAGATATTGAAATATTGAAATATTCGCTCTTCCTCTTTAGTGGTTGACTTGTCATAACCATCAAAGACTACAGTTGCTGTCAGAGAAAAATGTTTTTCAACGAAGACAACATAAGCCCCACATATTTGACCATGTGTAGCAGGTCTCGGCCACACAAGCGCATGCGGAGGTGCCCTCCATTGACAACTACTTTGCAGTCTACACTGTTCTCACTGGTTACCTCACACGATTTGAAGATCTTTACAAGCGATGATTTTGCTGTTTTCCTCATTGATATTTCATCAAATAGAGCTGGCGGTTTTGGAGCCAACTCATATTTGAAATATTCCATGAAGTCACTCTCATTCTTCATTACAAAAATTATGTGCATGAAAAGTTGCTGTGGGTTCACTGGGATTACATCTTCTCTCACTTTCAAAGCCCTTGACATAATAGCGAGGGGTTTTACCTTGTACATATGTTTGATCTTCACATCACTGAAGTTACCTCCTACTATATCTTTGATGGCTTTTGTCCCGATGGCAGCAGCTTGATCGCAATTAATGTTCTCATCTGCTGCAACGACACCTGTCGAAATGGACTGAAGAACCTCTGATGTCTGGAAAGGTGGATGGGCACTGAACCAGTCCAAAAATTTTTGAATATCTCTGTCATCTCTTGACCTCTGGCTGTCTCGTTCGACATGCTGCTCTGAAAACAAAAACACACATCATATTTGTTAAGGAACTACTTTAACCATAAACTCAATACATTGGCCATTAAAATACAGCTAAAAGAGTCTTATATATCATACCTGAAGAAGTGTTAGTGCTGCCGCACAGCTTTTCCAGTGCATCACAAAGCTTCAGACACCCAGGACCAGAAAGTATCCACTGGGTAAGTACACTGTCTGTAAAGCCACGTCCAGATGTCAGGCCGCCTTTTACCTTGATTGAACGCGTGAGGTTTTGTTCAATAACCATGTCAGACCAAGTGCCGGACCAGAACTCATGTCCTCTCCTTATAGTAAAAGCTCCTTCCTCTACGAATCTTGTATACTCATATGGTGGCATACGGATAGGTAACTCTTCCATTTGCTGCACATAAATATGTGCACATTTCGTATAATGCAAATGTCCTGCAGCATGCAACATGGGTAGCATACTCTTCACACAGAATAGGTGCAGATTCCAGTCACCCACTCTTTCTGCCCGTATAAACATTCGTACCAATTCCTCCTGTGGGACAACAAAAAGTTTTCAAAGTTAATACAGTATACAAAGTGTGCTCAAAATTTGAATATTTTCCGTAAAGCATGACTTATTTATGCCCCTCACCTGATGATAATATTCAATCCACAGTTTTACTGTGCATCTTTTCTCGCTTAAAGATGTGCAAATATTATCCATTGAAGTGAGGAGAAGTTGCATTGATGCAGATGAAATAAGGTCTCCTGTTTTCATCTTATTTGTTTGCAAATTCTGGAAAAGAACACATATTTCTGCCTTCGTGCTGTCATCAATATTGGTAAGATTTTCCAGCAGGATTGTTGCAATAGCTTGCTGTGCCAAGAAATGTGCTCTCAGGGACCTGAAAGAGAAATTAGGATATAAATAGTGCCCCATAATAGTATACCACACTGTAATTATTATACCTAGTAGTAATTATAGGTCACAAAACACTGGAAATTCAGAATTATGTCATATAATTTCTTACTTAAAAATCTTTGTCTACATTATAACTCAATTACCTGGAGTATGCATGTCCGGACATCATGTGTATGACAGATGTCTTGGCATACACCTCTTCGAATTATTCTTCTATGCCGCTTCCAGACATCACATATCCAATGGCTCCAAGAAACGACATCAAAAGATGGAAACCACCCAGTCGAACAATTACATTATTTAAATTATGTGATTCCTTTGATGTTACGATCTTGATAGCTTTGGCATACGAAAGCTGATCGAAAGTAACAACACAGCTCGTTTGTCCTTGTTGTATGCACTCTTTTGAAGCAAAAAGTAGAGCTGAATAAATGGTGAATAAATTCCCAGGTTCCAGGTTTATGAATGGCAGTGGTGTTACTTCAGTTGAATGAAAGTCTGTTGAAGGATTAGACATAGATGCCTTCATATAGCCATTCCATGACGGAGGTGCAGAAATTCTTGCCCATTTACCACTTATCCAGAGTAAGTCCATCACCTGTGCTTGAGCTCTGAATCTACAGGTCCTAAGCAGAGCTGCTTAATTTCGATGTCCTTCAAACCAGATGATATAGGCTTCTTGTACCAGGAAATGTTGAATTTCCCTACTGCACTGATCTCACTTGCTTTTCGTGTTTCAGTGATGCGTGGAATGGAACTAACGTTGGTTGCAGAAGCTGGAGTTGCACATCTGATTCCTCCCTACAATGTAATGTATTGTTGCCATCTAATGTGTTTATGTTGAAATAAGAATTGTCAAAACAGAACTGAGTGAACTGACCAGCACTATGCGCATCTGAATTATTTTCATACACTACTGACTGCTCATACTTGTGCACTTCAGCCATGTTGGCAGAAAATCCAAGACTACTAAGCACTTCAACAAGCTGTTTGGAAGCATAATGACGATGACATACCTGCCAACTTTTACGGATTGTCCGTAAAATGTACGGAAAGTACATACGTTTTACAGTTTTACGGAGGACAACATAATTTTACGGATTTCGGGACGTTCGACATTTGTGTGTACATTAATGCCATTATTTACAAATGAATAGCGGACAAATTTGTTTTGCGCAAACGTATCAACATGAAACGTGTTTTACGGTGTTGTTTCGCTTTGCTATTGTGCATAAACACTCGTAAAATTCGTTTTTTACTGTTCGTTCAGCAGTTGGTCACCATGAACACTACAGGAACCAATAACAAAATTCGGTATGTGTTTTGTTCCCGGTTTCCTATTGGCGTATTTTATAGCTAACAGCCAATCCGAGAATTTCTTGTATGGGCTGTTAGAAGATGGCGATGTGCGTGTTGTTGGGCATTTTTAAACGACTAGTGTGTTGTTTCTTGTCCAATTCCGCACTTTTCTGTGTGCTTGGAAGCTGTATTTTTAACTTTGAAACTAAAAATATTTTTCCGCTGTTGTAATGAATATGACGTATAACTAACGTGTGATGCGACGAAATTTTGTAGTTAGAAAATGCATCGCGCGCGTGTTTATACCGTCGCGAATTTGAAAGAAAAATTATTTGCTCTTATTGTGTCATACGTACAGTAATAATATTTTATATGATAACGAACTGTTCGTAATTACTACTAGCGTAATTTTTGTGCGGCGTTTATTGGTCATTTATTGAAGATGGTATGAAGCACCTAACTGTAACTACTATTTGAGGTTACAGGCCTACGTGGAAATCGCAGAATAAACATGAATTTTCGTAAGTACGTTTTGAAGGCGCCTTAGCTAGAGCTAAATATTACCTTTCAATATTTCGTAACTCAAAACACAATCCAGTTTGGTACTGGGCTATTTCATGCCACATAAAATAAACAAAACTAGTTGAGATTTATATCAAACTTTGTGAAAATATTTATGTTTGTAACTGTGCTTACAGGTTGTTTAAAGGTGCAAGTGTACATTTTGAATTATAAAAGAATGATGGATTTTCAAAGAATTAAGTGAACAGGAAATTGTTCAAAGTATAACTTGGCAAATAATTGTTTTTGCATATTTAGGTCTTGATAAGGGCTATTTTAAAAACAAATAAACTTTTGAAATATTATAAATGTTATTATGTGTACAGTTTTTAAGACATAGGGACTGATATAATTTGGCACAAAAATTGCCGCGTGCAGTTTACGCAAAAATCTGACATTCTGGAAAAGTTTTACTGATGGTCATTTTAAAAAGTTGGCAGGTATGCTATGACAGTAATTTCAATTTTATTTTTTGTCTCAATATTTTGTTGTTTATAACAGTTTAAGTAGGCCAACTTAACCAGGAATAAGGATGTATACGGCGGGATCCAACATATTAATTGGGGATGCTAGTAGTGAAATTAACATTACAATTTATACAGGAGAGATTAATGATCTAGGCCTCCATGCTAATATCAGTGCTTGTCCTACAGCGATTTGTTTTCTCTTCATACTGTTTGATTCAGGATTATGAGATGGTATAATAGTTTCCGACAGTGAAAACAGTGTGTCAGGAAATATATTGCCTACTGCGGGATATGTATTACAGTCATAATATATGGAGCGAATATCCTCTTTCAAAATCTCGGCTGCAGTTTTAACAATACGTAAGTGCTCCTCGGTCGAAGAACTTTTACGATCAGAATACCATTTATCATGTAGAAGCTGATATGCTGTTCCCTTGAAATTCACTACTGATGACTTTCCAGGAAGATCTGTGATTACAACTCTATTGCCATAGTGTGACTTTAGCTTTCTTTCAAGTAAATGCGACTGTAAGAACAAGGATTTGTTGTTGATGACTTTGAGAAGGATTCCATAAGTGAAACAAGGTTATCTAGCAGGAACTGACATTTATCATTTCTTTCCATAAATTCTGTCAGTCTGCAGAAAGCTTCTTTCTTATTTATATCTTCTGGTCTACCTCGTTTGTAAGTTTCTCCATCTCTGGTACCAAGGAAAAAGAACTGCAAATGACAGTGTTTATGATATTTGGCTTCAGCTGCGACAAGATCCTGTACACTGTCTATTCGGCTGCAACAATACTGCCCCAATGGTCGCTTCGCTCTTGGGCCCTTACTTTAACAGAGGTACTAAAACTTAAAGTTCAAACTTCATACATAATTTTTCTGTACTTCACTTCTTTCTTGGCTTCTTCTCTGATAGACGCTTCCTCACCGCAGAATATACAGTCCCTCTTAAAGTTAAACAATGGTAATGAAGAACGCAATGTTACTTTGATTAATGCAGTATCACTGACATGGTTTCTTCCTTTTTCTACCTTACTAAATTTCTCGATTGTGCTTTTTCTGGTATAATTATTTCGACATGAAATATGTACAATTACACTAGACAGAACACTAAGAAAATCTTCCTTACCATCTCCACGCTCTCGGCTTGCAGCAACAAGGCTGCCCATGACTCTTGTAACCACGACAGTCTGCCCGTCATTATTAAAATCTCTTGTCACATATAAAACACTTCTCACTCATACTAATATTTCACTGATAGAATATGCGTCTTAAAAGTTCTTTTACTATTCCAATAAACATCACAGATAGCATACTAAACAAAAACCACTCACCGAACTGTGATTCACTTATCATGGCAGTGCAATACAGTGGGACGAGGTGAAACATCTGGTCTGAACCTGTTCGCGCATCCGACTGAACCTGTGCTCGACTACAGATTGCCAGCCGGCGGACCGGTAAATATGAGTCATAGTAGCTCTACCACAGCACTAATGTATCGGTAGGAAGAATTATCTGTCCGGTGCTATGCACTTACGCGACACACACAAGGCAGATATAAAACAACAACAGTAATACGTAACAGGTATATTAATACATCTTTTCTACCATAGCAACAGGATAAATAAAGTAAGATACCTACCTCATACCAGTAATGTTTTATATAGTTTATAAAAGTGTAGAACAGTACATTTACTTCCAATTAGTGATTATAAATAATGTTACATTTATTGCGGTGTAGTTTGCAACAATAATGAATTATTATTGCCTAAGTACCCTTTACTTAACATTTTGGCAAAATTACGATACATTACAATAAGAATTTTTCGTGCAACAGTCGTGATATAGATATTTCGGCACTTATGCCCCTATTGCATAAAAAAATTATGATGCTGGCATCTAAGAGATGGGGACTTTTCAGGATCAATTTCTAACACCCAAAAGAAGGTCTGTGCTGAATTTCAAACGTACATAATTTTTATTTATGTTGAAATGCTTTAGTTAATATTTAACATAAATTGCTCTGAATTCCATTGTTGCGCAGTAGCTCGTTGTGATCCTTATTATTTCAGCAAATAATTATCGCACATAAAGGTTAGACCCATCATTTTAAAGCTAGTAAAATAATGTAAAACTTTTATCCAGGTTTATTTCTGCCTATCTGTAACGGTTTTTGCGTACTGTGTGACTTTATAGGGGATTAGTACTTTTCAGTTCCATTAATAGAGTATAAATCAGGTTAAAATACTATTTTTGTGGTGTATAATGAAACAAAAACGAATGATTAATGACTAAGTGCCCTTAACTTTAAATTTTGACCAAACTACGATACATTCAAATCAATATTTTTCACGCAATAGTCATGATATGGATATTTTGGCACTTATGCCCTTATTGCATTAAAAAAATTATGATGCCGGCATCTAAGAGATGGGGTCTTTTTAGGATACGTTTTTAACACCCAAAGGAAGGTCTGGGCAAAATTTTAAAACTACATTATTTTTTTAAGGTTTGCCCGATTTTTCTCTTAAAATGCCTGGGCTATGTTAACTTGTATCAAAAAAGCCACCCTCAGGTGCTGAAAAATGGTTCTGTGTGTGTCCATTGGTCAACGGTGGAACACTTGCTCTTCCTAGCTCATAGAACAAATATTACTTATTTGCCAACACATGGCTCCAAAAACCAGATTCAACCCAAACCAGCTACTTTCAAAACAATTCACTCATATTTACTGTATTAAACAATATCAAATTCCCATCAACTCTCCCAGTAACAACTAATAATCTTAGTGCTCAGTGATCAAAGAGTATTTATATTTATAAATGTAAGGAAACAAGAATACTCAGGTGAGGTCCTGCCTGGCAACCATCATCCATATTGTGTAAACAAACATCATTAGCAAAACATACTTAACACATTAATAACATTAAGAAAGCAAATTACTTGAAATATTAAAATTACCATGTGTAAGTGTTGTAAAGAAAACAAAATGTAGCGTGAAAGGCATCACAAATATCGTGCAATTGCGGCATGCGTGCACTAACGATTCCCACAGCCAGTCACAGTTAGCTTTATCGTTGAAACATGACAATACCATTATACATGAAGGCTTCAATATAATAAATCCACTAGCATCAACTTATCATCAAACCATCAGTTATATAAATGTAAAAATCATATTTGCCAAAATTTGTCTGGCCCTGGCCAAATCCAAAACATTAATTATTTTAACTTACTATCATTAGTAATATTATCACATTGTTATAATTCACAACATGGTTGTATTCTTACTTATTATTTTTAATTCACATAAACCTTACTGTTATACATTTAACATTTTCATTACAAATTATCATCTGTTGCACCAAATAGAAAAAAATAATTTTTACAAATAAATATGTTCCCCTGAACATATGACACTCAGTCTGTGAAAATAATAAATCTTAAAATTTACTTGCTTATTTTAATGTGCACATTATTGTCCTTTTACAATACAGCCTCCTAGGCTTGCATTCACTTCTGTTCAATCAATTACAGAGTCAAAATGTATGTACTAATAGTTTCTTCATGGTTTTGTAGCCTTTCGGCACAACCCTAACCACCTTCTTAGCACTACTCCCTTTCCACCTCTTCCTGCACACCTTCCCTAACCTTAGTACCTTTCTTATCAACTCAGCCAAACTTTTAGTTCCTCTTTCTACATTTTCCTTTTCCTTAAATAACCCTTGGTCCCATTTCCCTTTTTGCATAGTTTTCCCTACAAGTAAATCCTTGCCTGGGTCTCGAGGCAAGACTTTTCACTTTTCTGGTTACATTTTCCCTCAACTGTACCTCAGTACATTTCTGACCCCCTCCCCCCCTGTTCTTTAAACCATAGTAACATGAAACATTCTCATTACACAAACATTCCAAAACCTGTATCATTTTCTTCTCCCACCTGCTTACATAAGTCTTACATGTATGTCCTTTGTTTTTGACCTGATTGATTTGTATTTTATTTACCTGTGTTTGCAACATCTGTGGTGCCTGTTCCACAGTATTTACCCTGTTTTCATGTGTTTCAATTTATTTTGTCCTAACCTCACAATCTTTCATTACATTTTCGTTTGCCTGTACTTTGCTGGCTACCTTCTGTACCTCACCTTCATAGTATACTACTCTTTGCTTTAAATCCTCGCAGATAATATTATACCTTTCTCTCATCTCTCCTCTAAACTCAACAAATTTTTTATACTGTTCAGCTTGAAAATCTGAAAACTGATCCTTAATTAATTCCAATATTACTGTAAGTTCATTTTTGTTTCCCTCATTTGACCTATGAACTTGATCCCTTAAATGTGTATTCTCCTCATCCATCCTACCCTCTACATCCTCTGCAGGAAAACCCCTAAAACTTGTTTCCCCTTCCGACATCTTGACTACAGAATTTTCAAATATCAAGGTTAACAATTAGCAAAAATAAAAAATACAAATTCTTCACCCTCTGCCACAATGAAATCTAAAGAAACAAAATTTTCAACATACCAAAACTAATAACATTACACAATTCAAACAAAATTAAATTTTACTTTCAAGAAAATTCTGAATTTCATACCACCTTTCACTTTGCACCATTACATGTCAAATATAATTCTATTGTTACCATCTTGAAATACACAAAGGTTTTTAATTTTGTTTTCCAATGAACTTAATTTTCACTGTGAGTTCAACCAGTTACTTTTTAATATCTCCGAATTACTGAAAGTTGAACACAACCTTGACAAATGATTATTTAAACTTGCGGTTTCCCGGTGTGTTGCTCCCTCAATGTTCTCAGCATCAGATCCACATCTCACAGGCCTTTGTTTTCCTTGTACCGATAGCTGTCTCCCGCAGGCTGACCAAACTCCCTCAGGAAGTGGAAAACCTTTGTTGTTCAGGTATTGGCGACACATTGGGCTGCCAAATTGTAGCACACCAGTCCACCTAGACCAGTGCACTAGCTCGACGATCACCCAGCAAAAAAGGCAGGGATGAAAACTGGAACATTTCTCTTCATCTGTAGTCAAGTACTCCGGAATTTACTGGCAGAACATTTGTAGGATACGTCACCTTGTAGACCAAATTTAGAACTTTTATAGAAATCAGCCAATTCAGAGATGTTGGTCACAAAATTATAAACTCGATTATGATCCAAGACTGCTGGTTTATTAGATTTTTAGTTTACATTGGCACAAAATACACTGTCTTAACACCGTGGATCCAGTTTACAGAAAACTCTAAGCAGAAATGCAGCGAGACTGTATCAGATAATTAAGTGAAACAAAGTCAGAAATTTTAGCACACTGTGAAATACACACACGCAGTGAAGAAGAATTGAGTAGCCATCCTGGCTCTGCATCTAGCGGTCTACATGCACGGGCGGAAACGAATTTTGTAGAGTTTAAGTTTGTCCGAAAGAAAGGTTAAAGAGAAAAGACCACGGTGCTACCTGTGCATGTTAAATTTCAATTCCCAAACTTCACTTCAAAACATTGTTTGGGCCGCAGCCCCGCGCACGTCCGCTCAGGATCGTGTCACGACTTATTTTAAAATGGTGGAGGCAAAACATTCCAGAACAAAGGGCGAAAGGGGCACCACACGCCGTGCTCTCATTGGTTGGTTCTCGGTGGTGTGACCTTCGTCTTTCGTTCCATTATCTAGAACCGTCCAGGGCACAATCATAAACTACCTACGCATTAAAACAACAAATAGCACCAAAACTCCCGTGGGAAAAACTAGAACATAAAAATAAAAACAAAGCTATTGCCTCTTACCAAGGCCACCTGGCCATAACGACAAACATTACATCCTATCAAGAACATACGAGAAATAAAGAACTGCGTTACTACTCTCCCCGTCTGGAACCGAGACCACTGAAATGAAAGTTACAATTCTAAATATTATATTATAAAATTAAGATTGTATAAAATACAAACTCTCCCGTAAAATAAAAACCCCTTGTCTTGCAATGCTACAACTACATGATACAAATAACTACTTTCCCCGACGGTGTCGGAAAACCGCAACATCCACATGTGCCGCTGTTTTGTGCTCCTACCTTCATTAGTATACTAAACTCTGTAAACAAAGCAAAACAAGAAAAAAAATTATCGGCGGCAGTACTGCTCACATTACTGGCGAATCCGCCCTCTAGGCTGTACAGCCCTTCCCCAACGTCTAACACGTCCTCCCGCTCCCGCCATGACGCCCCAACTAACAAAACACTCAGCCTGCCATCTCCCGGCGACCGCGCCCAAGCTCCGATGTACCACGACTAACTTCCCCGGGCGATCACTCAGACTTATTCAGCTGAGCGGCAGAGTGATACAACTGGACCCAAGTTGTTTGAAAAGCTGATAATTGACATTTATAACAGATAAAAAAGTATGTAACATAGTTACTGACAAATTTGCAAAGTGTTTTACTACACCATACTAGCTAAATATTCATTAGTTTATTAATTGGGGATATACTGCGTCATCAATCTATCGCAGATCACCACCTTTTCAGAGTTCTGTTGCACACGACACCACCACCCAAGCTGAAGGTCTAACGACATGCTGCTCCCTCCGAATTCCAGCACCCCTCTGTACGTGCCCCCGAGCATCTGAACTCTGACCTGCCTGCCAGATAAAGCCCATTCCAGAGGAGGCGAGCTCAGAGTCTACTTGAAATTTTAAACATCGAAATGAAGCAAAATACAAGAGAAAGTTGTTTGAAATTAAATTAGCTTTAAAATGAGCTCAAACCCAGTATAAATGAGATAAAATTGACTCGTAAAATTTAATGCTTTTATCTTGCCTTAGCAGTTAAATTTTAATTTTGAATAAAATTTTTATGATAATTTCTCTTCTACTTCTTTCTTTTATTAATTTTTTTACTACAGTTAATACTGACTTCTGCTGTTCTCTTTTATTGTTGGCTTTCAGCAACAATCACTTGCAATAATGTCTGTCTAAGAACTTTGGCCAGATTGTCAGAAATTAAGTTCTATTATAACACCACATGTAAATTATATATGATTATATGATGGCCCACATACTAATAATTTCAAAAGGAAAGACATGTAAGTGTTTGAAAATATGCCATATTTACCTGACAGTGTGGCCAAATTTCTGTGCTCCTTAAGATGGTGACCCATGAAATAATTGTAGATTTGAAATAATATTTTGGAAATGTATGACCATTTTTCACCTACTACTGTAATGGCCAGTGTTAAATACATATTCTAAATAGTGCTTCTTTTCAAATCTACGACCCTAAATATTTTCAGATAATATTTCCTTCCAACTGTCTCGTCTTTACTATGTTTATAGTCTTTAACAAGCCTACATTAACTTAAAAAGTGTTGCATTTAAAAGACCGGAAAAATAACCTCCTATGCAGCAGTCACAAGAAAATTCTTTTACTATTTTGTACTAACAGTGAAACAATGCAGGGCTAGCATTAGTAACATGGGTGCTTGTTTGTGTTATGTTTCTTGCTAGTCTGCCATCATCACAACTGCCATTGCCAACCTCTGCCACCTAAACAGCCTACTCTGCACTAACTACACAGTACTATGCTACACTTCTCCCTCCTTTATTTACAGCCTCCTCGTAGATTTCTTGGTCCCTCCGTTCCTACTACCACTCCTACCTAGCTGGTGGCTGCCTGAACCTTCCACTACGGCAAAGAGGTCCCAGGCCCACAGCCTCTGCTTTTTCCACCTCGGATCCACGTCTTCTGCTGGGACTGACTCTGGTGATGTCACTGCTGCTCGGTGCTCTTCCTCACCTCTATCCTCTCCTTCTCGAGCCGTCCTTGTCTCTTATATCGCTGGAGCTCTTGAAACTGTCTCCTCCCTCACTTCGCGACTGGCTTTTTGACTGGGAGCTACAGCTTGTGCGCGTACTGGTGTCCCCTCTTCCAAATGGCTTGCTCGTAAGTGATCTTTGTGACAAAATCTCACCCTGCCCCTACCTTCGCCCTAAATGTTACTGGACTTAACTATTTCTGTATTGTAGCCTGGCTGCCACCGAGCCACTTCACCTCTGATACACTTCACTAACACTAGATCGCCTACTGTGAATGGGGTCTTCCTTACCATCCTTGACTTTGCATCCATACACTCTGGTAAATCAGACTTCACCAGCTGCAGTTTGGTGAGCTTTTTTCTCTTTAAGAACATTTCTGCAGGCGTTTTCCTGTTACCGTGTGAGGCGTGTTTCTGTATGCAAACAACCGTTTGTCTATTGTATGCTGTAGAGATAGTGTACCTGTCTGTTGACTGCCTTCAATTGTCTGCTTCAGGAGTGCCATTTTAACTGTCTGGACTGCTCTTTCCGCCGTCCCATTGGATTGGGGATGGAAGGGGGTAGGCAGCCTTAAGGTTGTACAATTCACTTCACCGAACAGTGCAATTTCATCAGAGCAGAACTGAGGCCTATTATCTGCCACAATCATTTCTGGCAGCCCATGTGCCACAAATGCTGTGCGTTGCTTCTCCATAGTTATTTCTGCTGTTGTACTGTGCATGGGCCATACTTCTACCCACTTAGAGTATGCATCAACCAGAATAAGAAACTTACTGCCCTCTTTCTCTGCAAAATCAATATGCACTCTTTCCCGTACTCGAGAAGTTTCTGGCCAGGATACCCTGAATCCTCTTGCTGTAGTATGAGCTGAGAGTTGACACGTCGTACACTGCTTCACTGTTTCCTCTATCTCCTTGTTTAGTCCTGGCCACCAAACATAACTTCTACTCAACATGTTCATCTGTACGATTCCAGGATGACCTTCGTGCAACATCAGCAACACCATTGACCGCAATGCCGGGGGAATAACCACTCTCTCTCTGCCCACATCAAACAATTCCCTTCCACTGCCAATTCATCTTTCCTACAGGTATAAGGCTTAAAGCTAGGATCACTGACAAACTGTGGCCAACCGCACATTGTGTATCCCTTCATGACTCTTAGCAACTTGTCTTAGTCAGTTTCTCTCCAATTTCGGTGACCTAGATTGGCAGGTTCTGAACAGGTCGCATTTGAAAAATTGGATATTCTAGGACCTGCATCTCTGGTAGAGGTAGTCGAGACAAAGGGTCGGCATTCCCCATTTGTTGACCTTTTCCGTACTTAATGGTGTAGTCGTACCCTGATAACAGCGACACCCAACGTTGTAACCGAGCCGCCGCTAAAGCAGAAACTGCCTTCTTTTCTCCGAAGATAGTGGTGAGTGGATGGTGATCTGTGAACAAAAAATATTATTGAAACTTTTGTACAGCAAAAACAATACTTAGTCTCTTTCTGCAGTTGACAGTAGCCCTGCTCTGCTTTGGAGTGTGTCGTTGAAGCAAAACATATTGGTTGCTCTGTGTTATCAGACATCCTGTGTGACAGCACTGCCACTATCCCGTATTGGGAGGCATCACTAGACACCACCACCTTATTTTGTGGGTCGAAAAGTATCGGCACCGGTGCTTTAAGGATCTACACTTTGCTGTCCTCAAATAGTTTCTGACACTGTGCATTCCAGTCCCAGATCTAGCTGACATGCAAGGCACAAATCTTGAAGTGGGTGCTGTGGCCTCCTTTATTGCCTTTAGCAAGTCCTTAGCTGGTCTGATGCCATTGCCACTGATGATGTATCCTAGGAATTTCACTTCTTTCTCTAGGAAATGGTACTTCTCTCTTTTTGTTCTAACGTCATACTTCTTCAGACTTTGCAACACCATTTCCAATGTTTGCGCATAGTCCTCCACTGAACTTCCTGTCACCAGAATATCATCCAAGTATGCGACAACTCTTGTAATCCCTTGCAAAATCTGCTCTATAACTGCTTGGAAAATTCCCGGTGCACTTGATAAGCCAAATGACATTCTTCTGTAATGATACAGTCCTCTGTGAGTATTCACTGTTACCAACTCTTGGGATTTTTTCCCCACCACCAACTGTTGATAAAAATTTGACAAATCCAACACGCAAAAAACCACCCCATTGGCCAAGGATGTAAATATGTCTTCAATACATGACAGGGCTGACAAGCAAGCTCCACTCTAGGATTTACTGTTAGCTTAAAATCTCCACATAATCTAACCTCTCCGCTTGCCTTTGGTACGACCACCAATGGACTTTCCCAGCTACTGTAGGACACTTTTTCCAATACTTTGCGACGCTTTTGTTGTATGGTTCTCGTTCGCTCGCGTTTGGTATTAATAAGAGGTGTCGCTGCTCTGTCTCTTACGTGATTAATGCTGGATGATTGGGTTCGTATTTAGTAATGTTGTAGTATGCCCGGCTAGCTTTAATTGAAATAAAATAACAAAGAAGTTTCTTTTTAAATCGGCCTAAGGGACTCACGCACTGCGGGTTGCGACACGAGAGGTAGATACTTATAGTTTATTTCGACGAAAAGAATAGGCGCTTCCTCCGGCGGCTTTTGATCGGTCACAACGTTAATTATGTTGCAGGTACCGGCCGCGATCACCCGAAAAGTCTACCCACCGGTGACCCCGAGCTCGCTGTCCACCGTCCTTACAAACCCGACGACGAAGATCCCGACACCTGTCCTCCCGAGTTCACACACACCCGGCTCGTCTTAAGACTTCATTATTAGTGCCTCGCGGTTCGCATCTTTGCTCTCCTGGGCGG